>CAOLHI010004022.1:0-139335 GCA_948474755.1 Ctenosaura bakeri
AATATTAGATTATAGTGGTATAATGTCATAGATAATAACATTAAAACATGAAAAACTTGAAGCTTGTCCTACATTGATATTATATTTTCATGTTTAAAACTCAAATGCCATCTTTATTTCAGAGGACACTGTTTCCATGTTTAAAACATTTGGACTGTTATGATAAAATGCAAATACAGTTTTAAAAGGAGGTACTTTTTTTGTCAGCATGCTATGCTTTCAATACATGGCATATAATACACTATCAGAAAAATATGCAATTAAGCACATTCCTTATTCAATATTTTCGTTCATTAGTCTGTTTTGGCAGATTCAACAGAACACAGGTATACTCTGCTGATCCAGGCACTGATACCATTCTAGAGCTGGGCCTGAATATCAATGTGGCCCAATAGTCTTAATAAAAATTTCTCAACCACTTCTTTTTGTTGTTTTTCCATCTGTTGTTTTTGAACAGGCTGCTCCTTAAATTTAGTGTTTTAAGTTCAACAGGATCAAGTAGGCAGGCTATTTCCACACAAAACCATTTTACAATATAAGTAAGATCTGAAGACTCACAACAACAACAACAACAACAACCTCTTTTCAAAAAAAAGAGGGAGTGAAAAAGAGATTGATTAATTTTCTTCCTAATGTTGCACTTTTCTACGTGTAGGGAGTTCTTCTCAGAGTAGTTAAATATGCACTATGCCAGTTCTACTATCGAGTTGCCTGCCAGTATGAAGTGGTATAGTTTGAGAAAACATTACTACTATGTTAGGGTATTTAAGGGAATTTTAGTCCACTTTTTAGTCAGTACTTTCCCAAAGTGGGTACAGTTTAGCAATGCAGATCAAATCTCCATGAAAACAAGAAATAAGATAGTGGAATTCACAAAACCAAGGGCAAATATCAGGATTCCAGACATCAGGCCTGGTCGTGAATGTTGGGGCTTGTCTTGTCTCCTCAAAGTGAGGGCAAGAATCTCAGAGTGACAGCACTGAATTGAAAAGATTAAAAAAAATAAAATAAAAATGTGCTCATAGCCCCTTCTCCTGCACGTGGCTTTGGAAGGACCTCTGTGGTCTCTCCAGGGCATCCACCTGGCTACCTTTCCCCTTCCTTCTTGTGATCTGTGTGAGCTAGTTGGCAGGATTGCACACTTGTTCTGTTTTTGAAGGCAGTTATCTCAATTTCCTTGTTACTAACAGCAGTGGGTAAAAGATGGTGCTGATCAAGACTGCTGTGGCTTAGGAACACTATGATGATAGCTGATCCCCTAGAATGATCTTTGCGGGAAGATTTGTGTGTGTGTGTGTGTGTGAGGGGGGGAGGGAGAAGGAGAGGGAGAGAGAGAGAGAAGTAACTTTTCCAAGCTTTGTTACAAACTGCAACCCACCAACCATGCCAGCCAGGGGATTTCCGAGACTCAAAAATCCATCTGCAAGATTAAAGTTAGCAAAATCAGCTAACTGAAATTGATATTTCTTGAGTATCTTGAGATCAAGTACTTGGCACAAATGACTCGGAAGCAGCTAATGGGTCTGTTATGTCAGTGTGAATTGCAATGCGAGATGAAATTTTGCAATTACCTTTTTATCATCTCACGATTTTTATATTGCAGAAAGGTTCTATCTATCATGGGAAACATTGAGAGCCCATCTATTGTGGCTTGCAGCCCCAGGGTTTAATTTGAAGTGACATTCACCAGAGTTCAGCTTTGGCCTTCAAATGAAAGGACTTGCCTGTTCATTTCTGTAGGGGCAAGACAGAGAGGAGACTGTTTCTCTGCACTTATTTTACTCCAGGCTTCTGCCTCATATATTTTTTTCTTTTCCTTGAAGCTTGACGGGAAGAGGAAAGCATGATGCTGCCCACTGGGTCTTAGTTTCTTAATATTTTTATCACTGGATCAGTAAAGGCCAAAAAGGATTGGGTTAGTGTCTCTGAATCATATAAATAAGTGTCTGCCAAATCTTGTCCTCAATTCAACATCTGTTCAGTGTAAATACCTGTATGCAGACCTATGCTATGTTGAACCATATACCTCATGCCCTGCTGTTACCCAAAATGTGGATGACTCAGGGGCCCAGCTGTGATGCCAATACCTCCCTACAAAGGTGAGAATTATTAGCTCAAATTCAGAGGTCTGTGAGGGTGTTAACCTAATGAGATCTTTGGCCCTTTCCGCATGCGGCGAGGGAAACGCTCCCTGCCGCTACTCACCAGCTTTTTGGTGGGTCTGTTTGGGTCCGTCCTGACGAGGAGCAGTGTGAGCTTGTCGCTCCACACTGCTCCGGCATCCAAAATGGCAGCTTCCAGTTGGTGGAGGCTCTCCACCAACCGGAGAAGCTCACCAGCCTGAAGCCTGCCCCTGGCAGATCTGCAGGCACGCACTAGTGCATGCCTGCAAATCTGCACCAGAGCACAGTGATGGAGCAACATGGGGTTGCATGCTCCGTACTTTTTAAAAACCTCTTAAAAGAGGTTTTTAAAAAGCATGCTGCATGACCAGTTCCGGTCGCTCCGGAGTGGACTGAGGTGCAGAACTACGAAAAGTAGTCTGCTCCACTCCACTCCACAGTGCAGAAGACCTCTGTTGGAGGTTGCTCTGCACCATTTAAATAGGCTGGTGTGGAAAGGGCCTTTGACACCAATGTTTACAGGGTCTTTGTGCAGGGAAGAACCAGCCAGCAATTAAAAAGTAAATGAAAATGTACTTTATTGGGAGAACTAATCACACACACACAAGATTTCAAACAGTCACACACTCACAAAAGGCTAACCAAAGGAAAAGGGAGGAAAGTTTTAAGACAGTGAGATTTCAGGGTAAAATGGGTGATTTTTACCAATCCAGAAGAGTAGCAAAGAAGCAGCAATGTGGCTTAGACTTGTGTCTAAGAACAGTGCACATTTGGGAATTGAGTGGCAGACTGGCTACCAGCAACCGAAATACTGCAAGTTGGTTGCTCAAAACTGGGGTTTTTATATGCAATTTCTACCTGGAGGGAATGAATGTGAATGGCTCTCTGGTCAAGTAAACAGTGGAGTTCGCAGAGTGGACAATGATGTCCAGACTGAGTTAATGATCTTAGTGCAACAAAGGATTAAATGGAGGTTGTGATAGCTCCGTAATGGTTGGACAGGTGTGGGGACAATGGAGAGATTCACAGGTTGGTGGGAAGAAGGGTTGAAACAATCAGCAGGTGGGTAGCAACTTCCTCTGTTGCTGTTGTCCAAGAGCAGAGTCATTACAGTAAGCTAAAGTGTATTATCTCTGGAGTTACCTGGTGATTTCCTGACTATGACCTGGCTGTGCCTAAGGGGTTTTTCTTGACCTTAGATTTCATAATACACGTGGCCAGCTTTCCTCTTATCCAGCAGGGCCATCCAGCCACATCAAGTTATAAATTATATTTTATATCAATTTTGAAGTGTGCCAATTGAACCATATCAAAGCGTGGGGATGTCCAGCTGCTAACACTGTAACTTACTTTAAGACACACTAAAGACACCCCAGACAGCCATTCTGTGCTTTTCAAAGAACAGGCAGGATCGGAGAAGTGTCTGGTTATTTCCCTAAAACCAGACACACAGCAATTAGAAGCACTGAGACCACTGGAGAATCCTAGCAGTTCTCAGCAATGATGTCATCACTGTAAATCTGGCTATGAGGATAAAATTTAGGTGCCTGCTGTGACTGAGACGAGTCAGCATGTGGGAGGGAGAAGAACATATCACCACCACCACCTCTGGAAAGGGGTCTAATGCTTTCGTGCTTGCTTGCTGCTCTGCATCTCTCCTGGACTGATGGCTACTCCAGACACCTGTAGTCCCTGGAGAGCCAGGCCCCAATTATTCAGCCAACTACTGCCTAATAAGCAAGAGGACCAGCTATCCATCTTTGTAAGGGGATAAAATCTGGGGACTTGCTGCTGGTGGTGTTGCCCCCAAAAGTGACAACACCAAAGAGGGGGATCATTTTAGGGGAGCTGCTTCAGGGGCAGAGCAAGGGTGAAGTCTTGTTCCTTTTATTGGGAGAGAGAGAAGTACATTATACTTTTGTGCACCTTTTCAAATAACCTGCCTGCTGGGGAAAAAAGTGTTGTATGCTGCAGCCATTACAACAGTGATGAGCAGAGGAAAATATGGTGTGGTGAAACAGTCCTATTATTATGGTAGAAGGGAGAACCACAGAACCATCCCAACCTGTCCCCAACTTCATTTAGTCTGGATAGCCTTGGCAACTGGCTCCCTGGGCTGGAACTGCTACTTCTCCGTGTTGGGTCAAGGAATGGAAAAACATCCCTGATCCAGGACTTGTTCATGGATGAACATGCTGACCCGGCTTGTATTATGGAGACCTGGCTGGATGAAGCTGGGGGGGCGGGGTTAACCTCTCCCAGCCTTGTCCACCTGAGTTCTCTGTACAGCGGGAAGAGAGGCTTCAGGGGTGGGGAGGTGAATTGGCTGTGGTCTATCAGGATTCCATCTCTATAACTAGGTGTCCTGTCCCACAGTCTGCTGGGTTTAAGTGTGTGTTTTTGAAGATGGGTGGCCAGGACAGAATAGGGATTCTGTTGGTGTACTGGATGTAATCTTGGCATCTGCTTGCCCTGTATTGTTGGATATGTTTCAGTTTGAGCAGCCTGAGGATGTGGACATAATCCTATATTGGACGCTTGCCTCTCCTGGCCTATGAAAGCAGCTATGAGGAGATTAGTTGAGTTGGTAAGGGGCATGGTGAATGCCTCACTGTGGCACGGTAAGTTTCCATCCTGCCTAAAAGAGGCTGTAGCAAGGTCTTTACTAAAAAAAGCCCTCCCAGGATCCAACCATTTTGAATAATTATTGGCCAGTCTCTAATAATCCATTTTTGGGCAAGGCTCTAGAGTGTGTGGTGGCTTCCTAGCTCCAGGGGCTTCTGGGTGAGATAGATTATCTAGATCCAGTTCAATCTGGCTTCAGGCCTGTTTATGGGATGGAGATAGCTTTGGTCACCGTGATGGATAACCTATGCAGGGAACTAAACAGGGTGAATGTGTCCCTGTTGGTTCAGCTGGGTCTCTGTTGGTTCAGTAGCTTTCAATACCATTGACCATGCAATCCTTCTGGGCTGATTCCTTGGGATGGGACCTGAGGACACTGTTACATTCTGGCCTTTCTTAGGGGGGTCAACTCAGAAAGTGATGCTGGGGGAACTCCTGTTCAATGCCCTGGCTGTTGGACTGTAGGACCCCTCAGGGTTCCATTTTGTCCTCTGTGCTGTTTAACATACGTGAAACTGCTGGAGAGTCATCCAGAGTTTTGGATGTCTGCCGGGGAAGACTTTCTGACAGTCCTGCTACCACCACAGTCTCGTTTGGTGAGAATTTGGGAGAGAGATGTCTCTGTAGCTGCTTCCATTCCCAGGAACTGCCTTCCACAGAAAGCTATACTGGCCCTGTTACCCTGATTTCTGGGGGTCCCGGGAGGGACACCTAAATAACCAAACAACACCACAACTTTGGGGGAAATTAGCTGGAGCGCTCACTAAGGCTAGTGAGAGGCAGGATAACTTAGCAGGATCTTGCAACCCAGCGTCTACGGGGTCAGGTCAGTCAAGCAGCTAGATGGGTTAAAATAATAAAAATGATGTTTATTAATTACAGACGAATATTAAAGACACCACAGTCACACAGATAACTAAGGAATCAGACATTGACTTAGGAGTAGGGATTTTCAGAGGGAAATGGGTGTCTGTCTCGTAGTCCTGGACCTTGAGAGCGAAGTTGCGGTGTGATGAAGAAGCTCAGCGCGGTTGGTTGAGGGGAGCTCACCAAGCAGAGCGGCGGCAAGGCTGGATGGAACTTGGGAGTGATTCGAAGAAGGTCTTGGAATCAGGGATTTTTATAGGGTGAATTGTGACTGCAGGCCATGCCTTACTCAGTGAGAACAATGCGTTTTAGGAGCAGGACAAAGCTTTGGATAGGTCAGAATTTAGCATGATTGAATCAGAGCCGAATTAACAATAGTGTAGGCAGTATGCAAATGCGGAGCGCTCAGCACAGCTTTGTCAGGTTGCCTGCTCAGGACAGGGAGCCTTTGTTAGTATCGTGCATATGCAACTGGCTGTATCTGGCCTGCCTGGGTGGAGAATGGAACGTCCAGCAATTATCGGCCATGCCTGTTTACATGCTTGTCCGGTGGTCTCACAAACACGTGGAGCGGGGTGGCAGAGGAAAGCCAAATTGTTTGATATCAAAGTGATATTGAGCGCTATCTCTGCGTAGGCCTAGACTGCAGTAACGGCACCCTCCCACCATTCCTTTTGCCAACAGGCCAAAACAAAAAACAAAAAACAAAACAAAAAACAAAAACAAAACCCCCAAACCCCCAAAAAGCCCTCCCTTTTTTGTTTAATGTACAGTTGGCCCTCCACTTTTGCAAGGGTTAGGGACTCAGGACCCTTGCAAAAGTGGAAAAACTGAATATTTTCCCCTCTGCCATCCAAATCAGTGAGGAAGGGAAGGCACGTACACATGCACCTTTGCTCCTCCTGTTTCCCCATCCCCTAGTCCTCCAGCTGCCCACCCGAGTGAATGTACAAACAAGGGAAGGAACATGCACACCTTCTCTCCACCTGCTCCCTCATCGCAACCCCTTGTTCCCTGGCCACCTGCCTGAGCAAAAGTGTGAGTGAGGGAATGCACACATGAGCATGTCTTCCCTCTTCCCACTCCCTTGTCCCTTGGCCACCTGGCCAAGTAAATGTGTGAGTGAGAGAATGTATGTGCGTGCATACACGCACACATGCCTTCCCTCTTCCCACTCCCTCACACACCCACAAGTGTGAGTGAGTGCATGAGGGAAGCAGAAGTGGTAGGAAATAATCCATGAATAATCAAATTAATGAAGACCAGGCTTGCAAATCTGAGGAGGAGGAATGACTGTATAAGCAGGGAAGGTTTTATTGGGAAGTTTTTTCCTTATTTATCTTTTAAAACTTTTCAAATGGCTTTTAAACGATTTTATATTGTTTTAAAATTTTATTCTTCTGTTTTTTTAAACTGACTCTTCTGGGAGCCACCTTGAGTCCCACTCCAGCAAACATGCAGCGTACAAACAAAATGAAATGAATAAATAAATAAACAGGACACAGCCAGATGCTTCTCCAATTCTTCTTGCTTACCACAAAGGTTGGAATGGCTGTTTAGGGCTGCGTCAGAGGCTTTACAGTAACTCATGCAGTAACTGCAGAGAAAAAAAGGGGAAAGCCAACCTCTGGAACAGCCAGAAATAGACATCTACACATAGAAGGGACACGTATACCTGCATACATCTCTAATTCTGCCTCTTACATGTTAAATCTCAAATGTGAGCCAGCATGATGTAGGACTAGGATTCTGGAGACCATGATTTGAGTCCCCATTTAGCCCTGGAAACCCACTGAGTCAACCTCAGCCTATGAGGAAGGTAGTGTTAAACTCCATTTGAAGAAGTCTTGCCCAGAGAACCCTACAACAGGATCACCATAAATTGGAGTCAGCTTGAAGGCCCACAGCAATAACAAGAAATCACCAACTGTATAATCCTATAAACGTTACTCAGAAGAAAGCCCCATTGCCATAGACCTTATTTCCATGCAAGTAGATATAGTACCTCAACCTGTGATAACACACAGGCCATAAATTTGCCTGTTGATGTATTTAGCTTCATTGCTTATTCTTGATCCCCAGAAGCAGAATGGGGATAACAAATGAAAAAGCAAGACACCAGAAAGACGTTTCTATCAAAACCAAACAAAAATGATAATTCAACCCAATGGAATCATATGCAGCAATCTCACTCTGAGCTTTCTGAACTACAGCTACTACAGCTACTAATACCTAACTACACACTTAGCAACTTGGGGAAACATAACCTCCTTCCACCTCAGGTTTCCCGATGCATTTATTAAATTCAATGTAGGCCTTGCTGATTTGCATTACCTCCCACTAAGTTAAATTAAATTTGCACAAGACAATGTCAAGAATTGATTTCTTCTTGGTTTCAAAAACATTACACAGTACTATACAAGAGATGGAAGTTCTCCCGAAGATAACATCAGATCATAATCCTATATTACTATGCTTAAAATTAAGGCAAACTAAACAATATAATTGGAAGCTCAATGACAATCTCCTTAAAGACGACACAATTGTGAAAAAGTTGAAAGAACTTCAAAGCTACTTTAAAGAAAACATTAATTACAGTATTACAATAAAAACAGTTTGGGATGCCGCTAAAGCAGTAATTAGAGGACACTTGATAAAAATGGGAGCTTGGAAGAAGATGGCCAATCAAGAACTGTCACAACTAATGGACTTGTTAAAAGAAAAAGAATTCCAAGACAACAGTTCGAATCAAAAATTGAGACTACAGATAAGATTAATACAAGATCACATAGCGGCTAAAAATATGTCAGAGATAGAGAAGAAAATGAAATATTGCCGGTTAAATCAATTTGAACATGCTAACAAACCTGGTAAATGGTTATCCTATAGACTGCGTAAAGAGAGAGAAAAAAGAAGAATTTTTAAACTAAGAATGGGACAAAGAGAAATTACAGACCAAGAGCAAATTAAAAGAATTTTTCAAAACTATTATGCGCAGCTATACAAAAAAGAGAAGGTCCAGAAAGAAGAAGAAGGAGAGATAAAGAAATATTTAGATAAACATCAGGTATGGACAATATCATCTCTCTTAAAAACAGATTATAAAATATTCACTACGATATTATCATTGAGATTCAGAAAAGTCCTAAACGAAGTAATAAATAAAGATCAAAATGGCTTTTTACCAAACAGACATCTTAGAAATAATATCAGAATTTTACTCAATGAGATAGAATACTTTGAAAAAAGAAATGAAGAAAAGCTGGCAATAGTGTTTTTGGATGCTGAAAAAGCATTCAACAAAGTCGGATGGTCATTTATGTTTGAAGCATTAAAAAGAACTGGATGTGGTAACGACTTTGTGGAATGGATTGAAGCTATATATAAAGAACAGAAAGCCAAACTAATCATAAATGGAGAATTGACAGAGGACATACAAATTAATAGAGGTGTAAGACAAGGATGCCCAATTTCACCTCTGTTATTTGTAGCTACCCTGGAAATATTAAATATGAGTATAAGATCCAATCCTACTATACGAGGGATAAAAATCCAAGATCAAGAATACAAACTGAGGGCATTCACGGATGATCTGATTTTTTTTATAGAAGATCCAATAACAGGAACTTATAGTTGAAATAAATAAATTAAAGGAACTTATAGCTGAAATAAATTCGGAAGAGTAGTGGGACTTAAAATAAACAAAAACAAAACCTATATTATAACTAAAAATATGAAGGAAAAAGAGAGAAAAGAAAATTTAAAACTATCGGGATTTAATATGGAGAAGAGAATAAAATATTTAGGAATTTGGTTTACCAAAATGAATAAAGATCTATATGATAATAACTATAAAAAAGTGTGGAAAGAAATTGAGATGGATTTACAAAGATGGGAAAATCTTAACTTGTCACTATTTGGGAGAATTGCCACCATAAAAATGAACGTTCTTCCTAAGTTCAATTTTCTATTCCAAAATCTCCCAATTGTTACAAATGAAAAGTCATTTAAAAGATGGGAGAAGGAAATATCCAAATTTATATGGGCAGGCAAGAATCCAAGAATTAAGCGAAAATTAATGACAGAGTTACCAAGGAAAGGAGGATGCGGTTTACCAGATTTAAAATTATATTACTATGTGAATGCCATGATGTGGATTAGTGATTGGATTACTTTAAGAGATAAGAGAACGTTAACGACTGAAGGAGCAAATATGAGGTTTGGCTTCCACATTTATTTGTGGTACGGCAAGGAGAAGATAGATAAAGACTTCAACAATCACTTTCTACGTAAATCTTTAATTCGAATATGGAAAAAAAATAAAGAAACAAACATATACTAGAATACCCCAGTGCATATCCCCGCAAGAGGCCTTTTATGGAAAATGGATCGATAAAAATCGAGATTGGATTAGATATAAAGATCTTATCATGATAGAAGGATCAGGCACAACAAGAATACAAACTCGGGAAGAACTTGAGAAAGATGGTTGTAAATTGAATTGATTCCTGTACTTACAGTTAAAAGAAAGATTTATTATGGATAAAAAATTGGAAGGAATCTCAGTACAAAAATCTTATAATGAATTAGAAGCTATTATATTTTTGAAAACCAAACAAAAGATTTCATATTTTTATAAACACTTTCTTGCTAGAAATATGGAGGATGAAAACATAAAAGATGTAATGATAACTTGGGCGAGAAACCTTCAGCATGAAATTTCTTTAGAAAATTGGGAATTGGCATGGAAGAACACATCAGAATTTACCAGCTCGCAAGATTTAAAAGAAAATTTTATAAAGATGATGTATAGATGGTATTTAACACCTGAAAGGATTAATAAAATATATAAAACTGGGAACAATAGATGCTGGAAATGCAAAGAAAAATCAGGTACATTCTACCATGCCTGGTGGACATGCCCTAAGGCAAAAAAATAATGGATTAAAGTTCATGAAACAATGAAAGAAATATTTAAAATATCCTTCCCTATGATGCCCGAATTATATATTCTAAATATTTATGTTTGATAAGACCCAACAAATGAAAAATAAAAGAGTAATACTTTACCTAGTGACGGCAGCGAGAATAGCTTTTGCCAGAACATGGAAATTACCGACAACTCCAAAGATAGAACAATGGCTCCAAAAAATAACTGAGTTAAAACAATGTGATGTCTGCTCTTCATATTTAAAAGGGAAGAGCACAGATGTAATCGAGAAAGAATGACAACAAGTAGTACAATTCATGAAGACAAAAGGATATTGGGCTTAACTTGGATACTGTTAACTGGATACTATGAAAGAGGTCATTATAGGGGGGTATAAGAACACACACACACATATATATGTGTGTGTGTGTTCTTATACCCCCCTATAATGACCTCTTTCATAGTATCCAGTTAACAGTATCCAAGTTATATATATATATATATATATATATTTTAATGAATAATTGTATTTCATAGGAGAAATGTTTAAATATAATATTAAAATTTAATATTAAAATTATGTCTTAAGAGGAAAGGATATTTTGGAAAAGGTTAAGCCATACTGATTAATTGAGAGAAAAGTTATGGGTAAACTTTGACTGGTATACAATAACATATTGCGGAGTTTCAAGAAAGTAAAATAGCGTGGGATAAGACTCTGGTAGAGAGGACTAGGAGGTCAAGGAAATGTAACAAAATAATATTATATATGTACGTATGAGGTGAAAATAAGGCAAACATTTCCGTGAAAAAATGTAAATATGTAAATAACTGTACATTGGAGTAAACAGAAATGAATTATATGTATGTTTCGATTTTATTATATGTATTATTTATAGAAATAAAGTATAAAAAAAAAGTTAAATTAAATTTGTTTAGATTATCCACATCCAGTCCAGGCACAAAGGTAAAGCCCTGAGAAAATAAAGAGCAACTTGCTGTCACCATTCTTCAGGACTTCCTTACAAGGAAAAAAAAAAGCACCTCAGTACGACCAACCAGGGTGGCCCTAGCCCTATCATTCAGAGGACTGAGGCTGTCACGTCAGGTGATCAGTGCTAGGAGGCAGCAGTAAGATATTGAAGGAGATCTGTGTGCTTTGTGTCTTGTTTTGCACACCTTAAGCTAACTTGATACTCTCTTCCTACCATGTTGATGAAAGATTCAACTGCCCGTGTTTTGGTCTTTTGTGTATGGAATGGAAGGGACACCATCTTGTTATTTGCCTTAGACACCTAAATGTCTTGGCCAAGTCCTAGAATTACTAGGACACTTTTGTGAACGTTCATGAGTGCCACATGTTTCACTATGAAAAGGCTGCCTACATTTAAACCTAGGCCCTTTTCGCACGGCATTCGTCATGCGAAAGGGTGTCCGGAGCATCGCACAATTGCGAGGAGTGTTTCAGACGACGTCCTCACAATTGCGTGGTGCTGCCGGGGCCAGCAGGTGCCAGTCGCACACTATATCATTTTCGGCTTTTAGCCAAAAATGGTGCTAAATTGCGCATCGCTCCAGGGCCCCACACGCACTTACCTTGCGTGCGGAGCCTCCAGAGCCGTGGTCCTTGCACTTCCTCCCTCACTGCAGCCTGGGAAAATATCTGGCTGCGCTGCAGAAGGAAGAGGCAGAGCCCTCATGTTGCCTGGAGGCTGGCAGGCAGCTCCTGTGGAGCAGAAGCAGTGGGGCACGAGACCCTCACGGAAGAGGCCGCTTATGTGATCCCTGCGCAACCGCGCTGGATGTAGGTAAGTTGCGGAAAAGGCCCTAGGTAGGTTTGATAAACTGAGAAAACAGACACTTTAACACAAAGAGTAATTGTGATTCCAGTGGATCACTCCACTTTGAGCATATCTATGTGGGAATTTCCCATTATCTTTCCTTTAATCCACTCACACTAAACTGGAAGCAGGATTTTACAGAAGGAAAAACCAGACTCAACACAATTTTGCTCATTTCTTCAGGTTTTTCCTAGCTGATTTTGTGACCTACCAAGGTTTGATGCAAATTCTATGTGGCCTGTAAAACATGGATGTGATTTGCTTCTTCCACCTAACCGTCCCCACAACCTTTTGTAGAGTTACCACTCTATTTCTGAGCACAAGGCAAAGTGCTACTGGTAGTTATCACCTATAAAATCCACTACTACTCAAATCCAAATTGTCTGAAAGATACTTTCTCCCTATAGGGGCCTCTCCAAGGTTTAGGAAGAGCTTTGTCTCAGTTCCAGTGCTATCAGAGGCACATCGGTGAAGAGCTTTTAAACAGCCATCTCAATGGTTGCTTCCAGGCTGTGGCATTCTCTCACACAAGAGGATGAGTCTGAGAGGAAGTCTGAGAGGAAGGCAATGGCAAACTTTCTCAGAATTACTCTTGTCAAGAAAAACCTATGAGTCACAATAAACATGGTATCATGGTTTGAGTGTTAGGCTAAACCCTGGACACCAGGGGTTCAATTTCTTGCTTCCCCATAGAAACCCACTGAGTAACCTTGGGTGCATCACACTCTCTCAGCCCCAGAAAACTTAATGATAGGGTTCCCATATATTGGTAATGACTTGAAGGCACCCAACAACAATAAATCAGAGTTGACTTGAAGGTCAGGTGGAAAGATCCGCCAGAAGAAATTCAGACCAGTCTCTTCCAGCAGGCCTATCATAAAGATTTTAAATTGTGAATTTTAACAAATAATTTTAACTATGTATTGTCTGTTTTTAGGTATTTGTAATTTTTTAAAGATACATGCATTCTTTTAAGATACATGCATTTTAATTATGGTTTTAATTGATCTGTTTTTAACTGTTATATGTTAATTTATCATTGTCCCCTTCCTTGATTCATGGGGAGAGGTAGATAAGATGAAACAACAACAACAACAAACATAGAAAGAAACAGAATGTAAGTTGTTACTGATGCAAATACATGTCCTGTCTCCCAAGAGTTGTCTAAAACCATCTATCCCCAGTATATCTATTAAAACACAGGAAGCAAAATGTGCGAAATTGGTTAATCTTGATGGGGAGGGAGTGCTGTTTCTTGAAAGAGATTTACAGAAAGTGGCAATTGCCACTTTTAACTGTTAATTAGTGAGAGGCTGGTTCAGCATCCACAATGGTGTTTGGGTGACCTCACTGGTGTGGCATTTGGGCAATTATCTCAGAGATAATGATCACCTTCATCCGAAGCTGAACTACAATGTCTCACTTGGAATGTGGCAGATCAGAGTCAATCTGCTTCTCATCAGGGTGCCTGCCATCCCCTTTGTATTACACCTTACTTCAAAACTAACCTTTTCACATACTGAATTAATTAAATGTGTTTGAGATTAAAAATTAATGAATCTGGGTTTTGGGCAGCACGTAGTTTGGGAGGAGGAGAACGGGGGCTTAACAAAATATTAATGGAACAATCACTTGGATTTTAACATTCTATACTGGGGAGGGATGATAAGAAAAGAAAACATTCTCTCTTACACGTGAAGCCTTATTTTTCTTTCACTCATTATTAAGGAACCTAATTAGCACAGTGTCAGAGTTTCCAACCAAACTGTACAAAATAAATCATAATTGCCTACCAGCCATTCATTTATATAATTAGAGAGAGTTTGGAGAGTGGCTCTTTTCATATGGGTCAAGAGTTTTATTATTTTTCCATTCCATTTTGCCCTGCCTGTGGAAACTATATGAACCTGTTCTGTTAAAACAGACTGTTCTCCTTTTCCCTCAGGGTCTCTTTGTGCCATCTGGGATTCATTCTGCCCATACATCCTTTTTCAATTTAGGTGCTATGACAGGGCAAAGCTTGGAAGTCATATTTTTTAAACTATAACTCCCAGAATCCACCCTTGTGGAGTCAACAGAATTCCTATTTGGTCATTTGAGGGCTTGAGTGGGAACATGGCTGGTCATATTTACCAGTGGAGAAGGGGCTACTGCCAAAATGCTTGCATAACAGTTCTAGAAACTTCTGAATGATGCACTGTGTTGGCACAGTTAACCTGTTGTGTGAGTTCACAAATAACCACTCGAAGAACCACAGTTACAATGAGCAACCTGTTCTTTTTAAAACTCCCAGAATCCACCCCATGGGGCCAAGAGAATTCCAATTTGGTTATTAAGAAAACTGGCCAAGGCGACAGGTCCTGACCATGTGGGGCCAATTCAAGACCTTTTGCTGTCAGGGACAGAACAACTAATAGCACTTCTTCTCACCACCAAGTGAAATGCATAGTTATTGAAGACTTATCAAGGTATTGTATTACTTAAGACAGAAAAATCTCACTAGGCTCTTTCCCTGGCATTTATATATTTATAGAATTAAATAACAATTTGCTGCCCATTCTTGGCACCCAAGACAGGCTGCTTGAGATAGCTGGCTCCAGAGGCAGATCTAGGCTGGGGTAGGCAGGGCAGTTGCCCTGGGCACCAATCCTGGGGGGCACAAAGAAGCTCTGCAAAAAAGCCTGCTGCCATTGCCTCAATTGGCCCTCCCTGCCACCATTTCTATCCACTCAAACTTTCGTCAGGCTCAAATTCAGTCAGCTCACCCTCCCTTCCCAATAAGGGGGCAGGTTATTCCCTGCCTAAACCGGTTGCCGTCAATCACTCGTTCCTTTCTCCTCAGTCTCAGTTCCTTGAGTGAAGGTGGGGAATGAGTGCATGTGTGCAAGCTCACTCGCCACTCCATTGCCCTTGAGCTTCTCACCTGTGCATTCATGCACATCCTCAGAACTTACTTTGTCCTCTGACAAAGGACAGATTGGAGAGCTGGGCCAAAGTTAACAAAATGAATTTCAACAGAGAGAAATGTAGGGTCCTGCATGTGGGCAGAAAAAATGCAAGTCACCTGTATAGAATGGGGGGGGGCATGTGGCTGGATAGCAGTACATGTGAAAAGGATCTAGGAGTCTTGGTAGATCACAAGCTGAACATGAGTCAGCAGTGTGATGCAGCAGCCAAGAAAGCCAACATGATTCTTGGTTGCAGCAATAGGAATATGGTGTCTAGATTGAGGGAGGTAATGGTACCACTCTATTCTGCATTGGTTAGGCCTCATTTGGAATACTGTGTCCAGTTCTGGGCACCTCAATTTTAAAGGGGGATATCGACAAGCTGGAACATGTCCCGAGGAGGGCGACCAAAATGGTGAAGGGTCTGGAAGCCACACCCTATGAAGAATGCCTTAGGGAGCTGAGTATGTTTAGTCTGCAGAAGAGAAGGTTAAGAGGGGACATGATAGCCATGTTTAAATATTTGAAGGGATGTCATGTTTAGGAGGGAGCAGGCTTGTTCTCTACCACTCCAGAGACTAGGACAAGGAGCAATGGATTCAAGCTGCAGGAAAGGAGATTCCACTTGAACCTCAGGAAGAACTTCCTGATGATCAGAGCTGTCTGGCAGTGGAATATGCTGCCTGGGAGTGTGGTGGAGTCTCCTTCTTTGGAGGTTTTTAAGCAGAGGCTGGATGGCCATCTGTTGGGAATGCTTTGATGGGTGTTCCTGCATAGCAGGGGTTGGACTCGATGGCTCCTGGGGTCTCTTCCAACTCTATGATTCTGTGATTCTGGCAGCTAGAAAAAAAGCCAATAAACAACACCTCACCCCACCCCACCTCACCTGCTTGCTTTCCTTCCGCCTCTTACAGGGGGAAAAAAAGTGGTTGCTTGTCTTGGCTTCCCTTTCCTGCTCCTTCTAGGAACTGCTGCTCTTTCAGATTAGCCCTTTGTAGGCACCACATAGTTTTATTACCATCCTAGTTGCTTGAGTTTCTGCATGGAAATTGCACCCCCTACCTTCTTACCCCTACCTCCATTAATAGTGTTTAACAACGAAGTAGAAAAAAAAAGATGGAACCGGAATGATATGATGCAGGGATGGGGGGTGGGGGTAGAGGTAAGAAGGTAGGGGGCACAATTTCCATGTTTGCCACAGGAGCTGTTGTGAGGCTGGAAAGTGATCCCATGCACTGCTGGGACGTATTTTCCAGCCTTTTATGATTTTTAGCTATTAATTCATCTTCGCTGCCACCACCCGCTGAATTATGAATTATCTGGACACTTGGACAGTACAGCGGGACCCTGTCCAACCACATACATCCCTAAGCTTAAGGATCTTCCTTTCCCCCCAGTCTACCTAGCTTGGAGTGGGAAGGAGAGAAACAGGGTCTTTTACAGAAAGTATTTATTAAAGTTAGGCAAATAAACAAGGCAAATTACCACACATGGGAAGCTCCCTCTTCCCAGGCACGCTTAGTTACAAAAAGAACAGATATGAAAGCACAGACACATTCTTTAGATCAGCCAGCCTCCAAAATAACAGAAAAGTCCCTAACGCGACTAGATAACTTTAGTCTAATTACTCACAGTTGTTCCTAGGCTTAGATGTTCTAAAGGAAGGGTCAGGAGGCGAGCCAATGACCTCCAGCCTGCTACTGGCACAGAACCCCCCTCCAGGAGGCTCCTTGGTTGTTATCCCTTTGTTATCTCCCGGCCACATGACCTCCAAGAAGTTTTTATAACTTCTCCTTGGAAGCATCTGGAAGCATCCTGAAGATGCTCACTTCTTTCCTTTTTGATTGGTCAGTCTCACCCTATGACCTGTGATGCTGACTCACATGACCTATGATGCTGACCACATGACCTATGATGCTGACCACATGACCTATGATGTAATCTAATCCCCAACACCTTATTAACCCTTGGTTTACCTGAAGAGGGAAATGTCCCCCTTTAGCTAAGTCTAGATAATGGGAAGCCCCATTATCACAGCTGTTTATGCTAGATACACCACTGGCTGCCTCATTTTGCCTACTTGGACAGCCAGACCTGTCTCCTCATATAAAGCCGTACCAGGAAGCCACCATCTTTGCCGACATAAGCAGAGCACATACAGCTTTTTTTTGGGGGGGGGAAGGTTTCTTGTGCATCAGGTTCACATAACTTTTAACAAGTCTTTTTACCTTTTCTCCCACTTCCATTATTTCTTCTTCATCCTCTATCTAGCTAGATGTATTCTAAACACATCGGCACTGGGAGGGTGTTAAAGAAGGCTGGAGAACAACAGACTTTAGATGTTGGATTGCAGCAGTTTGCAGGAAACACCAGTCCCCTCACCATGTTAAAAAAAGAGCTAAAGAATAACAGGAGACACATCAGAAGAATAGAAACAGCTGTAGGGAGAAATAGATTTGGATCAAACAGAAAAATTAAGATCAGAGGAAGAATGATTAATTAACCAAAAAAAAAAAAAATGAAGATAAGGATCCTATCATGGAATATTAGAGGACTTAACTCACCCTATAAAATGAAGAGAACATTACCTAGAAAAGCAAAAAATCGACATGATATGGAAACACATAGAAGAAGATTTAAAATATTTAAAAAATATCAAACAGGGAGAAAATTTTTCTTCAACTACTGACAAAAAGAAAAAAAGGAGTGACAATTTATTTGTAAAAAGAGATATCACAAAAGAAGTAATTAAAATAATTAAATAAGTAATTAGAAGTAATTAAGTAGAAGTAGAAGTAATTAAAATAAAATTACTAATAGGAACTATGTAGGAATCGAAGTAGAGATGTTAGAATCAAAAATTCTGGTTAAGGGAATCTATGGCCCATCAGAAAACAAAACAAATTTTCATGAGAAAATAACATGGAAGATCTTGCAAGTAGACTATCAAGAAATGATCATCATGGGAGATTAAAATTGAGTTAAAATCCAAGAACAACAGATAAGAAAACAAGCTAAAGTCAAGTTGTCTACGGCCATTTCCACATTAGCATTTTAAAATGGCGCAGAGCGACCTCCAACGGAGGTCTTCTGCACCATAGCGTGGACTGGTGTGGACTACTTTTTGTAGTTCCACACCTCAATCCACGCAGGAGTGACTGGAGCTGGTCACACAGTGTGGTTTTTAAAAACTTCTTTTCAGAGGTTTTTAAAAACCAGGGAGCGCGCAACCCTGTGCAGCTCCATCGCTCAGCTCAGAAACAGATTTGCAGGCGCGCGCAAGTGTGTGCCTGCAGATCTGCCAGGGGCGGGCTTCCAGCTGGCAAACTTCTCTGGTTGGTGGAGAGCGTCCACCAACTGGAAGCCACCATTTGGGATGCCGGACGAGTGTGGAGCAGCGAGCTTGCGCTGCTCTGCGTGGCAACGGACTCACCTGGCTGCTGGTAAGCTCCGTTTTCGGGCGTTTTTGCCCATTTCCCCCCTCCACATGTGGAAAGGGCCTATGTGTGCTAGTGTATGGGAAATCTGTAGTCTACTAGTTCTTCTTTCAATTTTTATTGCACTGTATCTCCCTGTATTTTCAATATATTTTGGTAAGTTATCCATTTACTAAGTTTTGGCATCTCCCTCTATAAAAGGCTTTGTGGACTGATATCCATAATTGGATTTTTGGATATAATTTTTTCTTATATAGTGGTTGCTAAATTTACTCTGGCCTTGTTATATCAAATGTATGCATGCCATCCAAAGAGTAAGTCTGCACCTTCTAGTTATAACAGTCTTTTATTTCTTAATGAAACCCACTGTACTATCCATCCCAAACAACTTGCATGACAGTAAAATTTTAGATTGGATAGGTCTAGTCCTTCTCTTTTTCAAACATCTTTCAGAATTTTCAGTTTTATTCTAGTATTGTTCTCTTTCCAGATAAAATTTGTTAAAACTTTGTTTCATTCTTTAAACGATTTATTGTTTGTTATTATTAGAAGATTTTGGAAACATTTGGGTAAAATGTTCATCTTGATAGTAGTGATCCTTCCTAAAAGATAATAGATAATTCTATTTAGTCCATCTATGAAGATCTTCCTTAATTTCTTGCCAAATTTTCTTATAGTTGTTATCAAATAAATTTGCATTATTCTTTGTTATGAAGATATCTAAATATCTGACTTTTTTGCAGTTCCAAAATTCACTTGATAGGATATCTGTGTTTCTTCTGATTTTGATATACTCGAAATCAATCTTCAAATGAGTCCAGAATTATACTTAACATGACAGGAGACTTGCAACAGATAAACTAAGCTCAAAGAAAAATTTTGTTATATATGTTAACTGCTGCAAGATTAATACATGCTCAAACGTGGAGACATACTATAATACCTACTACTGACACTTTATGATATGAGAAAATTAGATAAATTAACAATATTGTTATTAGATAAGACAACAAACCGATTCGAAGATGTATGGAAAATTATATCCCCTCTGTGAGAAAAGAGTTGAAGAAAACTAGCAAAACTGGGAGTGATGAATTAAATCATAAATCTTACAAGAATTTCAGAAAGATTAAAGGTGAATTGCACAAATAAAACTGAAGCTGATTAAATCTTACTATAGAAAAACAACAAGTAGTAATAAAAATGGATAAATAAAAATATTTAAGGGATGATGCAGTAGAGAAATATAAAATAACATATAAATAAATTAAATTTTTCAATTTTTTTTGAAATATATATGTATAGTTTCACAGAATTATAATATTTATATAACAAAAACAGAAACATAGCAAAACAAAACAAAACAAAACATCCATCTTGAATTCATTATATATAGACCATAGGGATAATTTTGACAACCTACAAAGGGAATTATATACTTATAACATTTATACCTTAAGATTGAAGCTAAAGCTATAAAAATAACAAATTATTTAAAGTAAAAATAAATCTATAAATCTCTAGCAATAATGTAGTGTCTTCTTCCCTTCCGTCCAACCCTAGATTAGAATGTTTCTTTACATCAAAAACCTTAAATTCCATAAATAAAGGATTATGATTTACAATAAATGTTTGCCCTGATTGCAATTCCTCATTTTATGTATTAAGCAATTAAAATTCAAGAATGGCATAAGAATATAATTATGATATCTCTAATCTTAATGTTGCTGAAAATAAATAAATTAATTAATTTTGAAGAAAGATGGACATATAGATGAGACCCACAATTTTAGAGAAAGAAATTGGTAGGGAAAATGAATGAGAGAAAGAAGATTGTTTGATTGAAGGACATAAGGCTTTAGTAATAGGAATAATGTTTATGTTATTATAGTACTTTGTAACATAGGCCATTTCTGCACTGACCTGTTATAGTGCTATTATTCCACTTTCAACATCCTATGGAATCCTGGGGTGTGCAGTTTAGATAGGGGCCTCCCCGGGATTCCATAGGATGTTGAAAGTGGAATAATAGTACTATAACAGGCTAGTGCAGAACTGGCCATAATATAAACATGATGGAGATATTTTTTCTTTTGTACTTTTATTTCTTGTAATTTTTCTAAATGTTTTGGGAATTAAGAATTGTTACAATATGTGTTTTATTAATCTGCCAATTTTCTAAAAAAACACACACACACTTAAAAAACAAGAAGTGTAACTCTGGCTGCCAAAATTAAAATCATAAGAAAAGTGGACACTGGAGAAAGAAAGAAAGAAAGAAAGAAAGAAAGAAAGAAAGAAAGAAAGAAAGAAAGAAAGAAAGAAAGAAAGAACAAGTCATTCCTGGGTTCATTTTGGAAGAAGTTTTCAAACCACAAGGCTCTTGACTCTTGAGACCCTTGCTCTTGAGAAGACTATTACTTTCAATGATTCTGTTAGTCCTGAGGAGTGTGGTGTTTGGCTCACAATGCCTCCGTGTTTCAATGGCACCAAATGAATCAATGGGATACCACAGATATAGATGCTTTCCTTCTTGAACCCTCCTCACACCAAGGATAGGATATAACATCCTTTACGTCAGTGCTTCTTAAGCTATCTACTGTGTGGGACTGAGAGATTTTTGCCCCTCAGAGAGCCAGTGTGGGGTAGTAGTGTGAGCATTGGACTACGACTCTGGAGATGAGGGCTTGATTTCTCCTTGGCCATGGAACCCATTGGGTGACCTTGGGCATGTCGCATACTCTCAGTCCCAGAAAACCCTGTGATAGGTTCACCTTAGGGTCACTATAGGTCAGAAACAACTTGAAGGCACACGCCACCACCATCACCACAAAGGACTGGCACTAAATTTGTGTCCCTTGACTGCACCTGTTTCTTTCTTTCTTGGAAACTCACTTCAGACCAGCAACCAATACCTCACAGACCAGTTCCATAAACCCCCACTTTGAGGAGCGCTGCTTTGCACCATGCAATTTTGTTCAATGTGGATCTTAAAGGTAACTCTGAATACCCTTGACCTTTCTTTATATTCTTAGGTTGTCACCAAATTTTCTTTCATGTTCATTCAACTATAATTTCTTACTGTTTTCAAAAAATCCAACAACTTTAAACGATGTTAGTTTCACACTTTTTTCTTCCTCTCCCTCCCCCGCCTGTTTTCAACCAGTTAATCAAACACAAGTAATTAATTTGCATCACTTCCAACCTGGAGGCATTTCATTACCAGATCACAAAGGTGAGAAAGGAAAAAGACATGAATATGCATAGGATCATTGCATAAGGAAGTCAGAAGCTTTTTTTTTTTGGTAAAAAGTAAATAATGTTCTCCACCTCCCTGAAAGTATATCTCTCTTGGGCTTGGAAATGTTATGGGATTTCAGCTGTTTAACCTTCACGAATGCAGCAATCTGTAAAACTTGCTCAGCTTCATGTAATTTATATTGCACAGGAACTGAAACGGGGGGGGAAAGGGTTTAACCTTAAAAGTTAATGGCAGCAGATTTGTCTCAGGGTGCACATTTGTGAGACCCCCTATGTATAGCCTGATTATGAATGTTAGTGCCTGAGTTTCTGCAATGTGTAGCAAGGGGGAGTGCAAAGGCCTAAGGAAGTCCAACCCTAGAGTAAACTGCTTGTGCTGTTTGCTTTCTGCACTCTGATTGCAGTACTTCTAATTCCTTCATTCAACTCCTGTAGTACCTCTTTTCATCCTTTAACCCCTATGCCCAAGTTCTCATATTTTAACCTGTTTGTAATGTGTTCAGTGCCCTTTCCCAGCTGCTTTAGCTAGGAGACAAGATATATCATGCCTTCCTCTCAGAATTTGGAATGTTACTTTTGAAAAGTATCTTATTCTCATTATTTTCATCAGTCATTACAATATCAAAAAAAGAATGCATTTCATTATTTTTTGTCTTTGCTCAAGAGCAACACAGTACCAGTATGTTACTTTTTACTTGTGTTTTCAAAAAGAACTTACAAATGCCATACCTTCTAACTGTCCTGATTTTTCTGGGAAACTGCTAATTAATCGTTTGCTGTCCCACTTTTTCAGCAGCTTTTTAAAGGTCCCAGTTTCTCTCTCCTCCTCTTAGGGCTTTTCCACACTTGGGAGGGGAAATGGGGCAGTCCGTTACTCACCGGACTGGCACACTCCTCCTGACGATCCACGACGGTCCGGAGCTGTGTGTGCCTGCTCTACACACTCTCTGGCGACAAAAATGGAGGCTTCTGGTTGGCGGAGGCTCTCCACCAACCGGAGAAGCTCGCCAGCCAGAAGTCCGCCGCCAGAAGATCTGCAGACTCACACTGGTGCGAGCCTGTAGATCAGTGGTTCTCAACCTGGGGGTCGGGACCCCTTTGGGGGTCGCACGACCCTTTCACAGGGGTCGCCTAAGACTTTGCTTCAAGCCCTTCTCAGGTCAAGCTTCTGACACTATGATAATGGCTGGGGGTCACCACAACATGAGAAACTGTATTAAAGGGTCACGGCATTAGGAAGGTTGAGAACCACTGCTGTAGATCTATACTGGAGCACACCGTAATATTGAAAGTCCTCTTTTAATCGGTCTTTCAATAGCACGGGTGACCACCAGTTCTGGGCGTTCCGGAGCGGGCTGAAGTCCGGACAAACAGTAAGTAGTCTGAACCCAGCTCGCCCCCAAATGTGAACGTCCTTGCAGGAGGACGCACCGCCCCATTTCAAAAATAAAATGCGGAAGAGGCCTTACTTTCCTCAGTTGCTCCCAACTGAGTTCAAACTGCAAAAGTTATATTCACTCAATTAAATCAAGCTGGGAAAGAAAACAGGCAGAACAGAATACTGTCATTTCCTAGAAGGCTGTATGTGATTGGGTTAGCCTCCTGCATAAGTAACGTTACATTTTAAGTACAAACATCCATCCCTAAAAAAGGAGACTTCACACACCAAATCCATATTCTTGTGATTTATTTTGTTGGTGTTTGGATCATTCCACTCCACCCACACAAGCATCCAGTTTAAAAATACAAGCCCAGCTGTCCTGAGGACCAGGCTCTCTGCAACTCTCTCCTCTGGATCCAGTAGCAGTG
The DNA here is from genome assembly GCA_948474755.1 of Ctenosaura bakeri. Classification (NCBI taxonomy): domain Eukaryota; kingdom Metazoa; phylum Chordata; class Lepidosauria; order Squamata; family Iguanidae; genus Ctenosaura; species Ctenosaura bakeri. Next base: position 23,842 of record CAOLHI010004022.1, read on the forward strand.
AGCCAGGCTTGGGGGAGGGGCTGCCTCTCCCACCGCCATTGTTGCCTCAGGCTGATGAGGACCCTGGTGAGGGCAGCAGTGATGGCAGGGAATGCTGCTGGGCCCGCTATCCCAAACAATGGGGCTGGGGGGGTGCACAGCTTTTTTGCACCCTCCCGGTATTGGTGCCCCACCCTAGATACACCTCTGTCTGGATCAGGTCCGCAGTCACAATAAAGAGGGTCAGGATCAGGCCCGTGAAAGTGATGAGAGATGCAGGGCAGAACCAGTTACAGCAAGTCCCTTCAGACTTCAAACCAGAGGGAGCATTTAATGTTAGCACACTTTCACTTTGGACTAAGTTTCTTATCTCTCCAGGTCCCACTTAGTTGGCTTCAAGAAATTGTTGACTCCAGTTCATTAAGTCCTCTGAATATCATCCAGGTTTGCATCTGTCTTCCATGTTTTTAGATCAGGCCTGGGTCTGCAGGCAAGGGAGAGGGGGAGAAGTCATCACCTTAAGAGATATGCCTGTAGACTGACTTATCCTTTAGCCTGTCCTCGCTCCCAGATCTTTTGTCACACCTCTCTCAGATTTCTCTGTCTTGTAGGTTTAGCACATCCTTGGTCCATGCCTCTCCTTTGGCAAAAACAGATCTAAAGCCCCTGATGGTATTCCTTCTTGCACACTCTTGACTGTCCCATTCTTCAGCTTCCTCTTATCTACTTCTGTGTCTTTTATATCTCTTTCTCTAGCCAACTGTCCTCTCTGTGTCTCTGGGTTGCCCAGTAACTGGCTGCAAACTGCATGCTGAGGCAAATTCTTTCTAGCTGGAAGCCAGACTGAGATCTTTGCAGAGGCTGCAAGGCCAGACAATGCTGGCAGGGCCATGGGGGTTACCAACATCCCACTACGCTCAGGGAAAAGCAAACTGCTGCAGAACCTCCTAGACTGTATTCTTCTTCATTAATAATAGCTTTTGCTGTCTTGACCACATTCTGGGGTTGCCTGGCCACATGTGTCTCAGTTTTCATCTGTTAAATGTTGGAGGCTGAAATACATAAGTGGCCAAATATCTCCCCTAATGATATCTCAAAGTAATGTATTATGAGTAACAAAGTAGACACGACTTGCTATGCTAAAAATATGATGATGTTACTAGTCATTATACAGTCCTCTCTCCGCATTTGTAGGTTTCACCTTTGCAAATTTGATTATATGTGAAGCATGTGCTTGCCCCCCCATTTCCCCCCTCCCATTGCTTTCCATTCCGTATCCAAGGATTGCTAGGCTTGTGTTTAAACTGGATGTCTTTTTCTTTTTGGGTGAGCAAACCCTTCCCTCACTGCTGGAGGCATATTCTCTCTGCCATGTGGCTGCACATTCTGCTGTGTAATGGTTGTTGATTGGTCAGGTGGTCTCTTTGCGCCTACCTTTCCTTTTCAAGATGGCTGCCAGAAGTAACTAGAACACAAAAACTGCCTCTGAGGGGAAAGTACTGATAAACCCTTTACGTCAACTTTTTTCTTCTCCCCCTGGGAATATCGAGGCCAGAGGCAAAGGAATGGGAGGGTGAAGCTCTGGATGGAAATTGTGTGTGGGTGTGGGTAAGGGGATTATTTGTGGTTTTCCACTTTCACAAGGGTTCTGTGCCCTAAACTATCGCAAATGTGGAGGGGAAACTGTATTGCTTTGGAGAAGTAATGACATTGGCCCTCATTATCCCTAGAAGTAATGTTTTATAACCACTCTCTTTGCATTGAACACCCTACTTCTAACCTTTGCTTATTTTCAGTTTTGCAGTTGTTATTCTATACTTCTTAGAGAGAAATTTATCCAATCAGCCTCTTCTTCTTTACCTTTGAAAGCTTTCTTCCATATTTATAGTGGCAGGCCAACCCAACTATTAGACAAAGTAAAGCAGTTGTCTCAGGCAGAAGTTTTTGTATATTTCTGGTGGGATTTTCAGGTGACACAATGATTCGACTACTCTGTGTCATGAGATTGGAGAGTGGCATTGTTTGGCACTCTGCTCCAGGTAACAGACATCCACAGGCTGACTTTGCTGTCATGTCTGATCATTGCTTTTTTAAAATACTTTCCTTCATCTAGCCTTACCTTCCTCCATTCCTCTTGTGTCCCTAGTGCCAAAAGAACTGGAATCATTTCTTATGTCCAAGTCTTTTGGTAGGTGCTTTATTGAATCCTTATGCCTGACTTAATTCTGTTCATTACCCTGTCATGAAATTGTCACCTGACCAACCATCTTAGAAACCAGAGAGCATTTTTGGCACTGAATTTGATTCTCTGGTGATTCAGCAGCAATGGGAATGGAATATTAGCCTGACTATTGAAAGCTGTGCTTCTTCCCCATGTCTGTCAAACATCATCTCCATCATCGTGCATTTGTGCATTAAGAACACTGAGATCTCATGATTCAACCTTCAATGACAGTTGTCATTCAGGATAAGATAGGCAAGATGGGGAACAATTTCTGCTTTTATCATCATAATTGCTGACAGGTAGCCTCTTGAGATGATCACAGCTTCCTTTTTTTTTTTTTGAATTCATAGAAATTACTCTGTAATCTCCTTGGCATGATTTCATAGAAATTATCTATTTGACATCTCTGGCATAAATGCAAGAGAATGCCCATGTGAAAGAAAGCTGACTTAAAAGTGCTGAAAGAATATTTGAATGTTAAGCTTTTCTTGACTTCAGTAAGGCCTTTGACAAAGTTCCCCCTGATATTCTTGCAAAGAAGCTGTGATAATGGGGCTTCCCATTATCTAGTCTTAGCTAAAGGGAGGAAATTTCCCTCTTCAGGTAAACCAAGGGTTAATGAGGTGTTGGGATTAGATTACATCATAGGTCATGTGGGTCAGCATCATAGGTCATGTGGGTCAGCATCATAGGTCACAGGGTGAGACTTGACCAATCAAAAAGGAAAGAGGTGAGCATCTTCAGGATGCTTCCAGATGCTTCCAAGGAGAAGTTATAAAACTTCTTGCGAGGCCATGTGGCTGAGAGATAACAAAGGGATAACAAAGAAGCAACAAAGGAACTGCCAGTAGCAGGCCTCGCCTCGCCTCGCCTCCTGGCCCCTTGTAGAACATCTAAGTCTGAGAACTGTCTGTGAGTACTAGACTAAAGTAGTTAGTCATGTTAGGGACTTTTTTGGTTATTTTGGAGGCTGGCTGATCTAAAGAATGTATCTGTGCTTTTATATCTGTTCTTTGCGACTACTTGTAACTAAGCGTACCTGGGAGGAGGAAGCTTCCCATGTGTGTTAATTTGCCTTGTTCATTTGCATACCTTTAATAAATATTTTCTTTAAAAGACCCTGTTTCTCTCCTTCCCATGCCAACGCTAGATAGACTGGGGGGTGGGGGAAGGAAGATCCTTAAGCTTAGGGACTGACATGTACTGGATAGTGTCCTATTGTACTTTCCAGGTATTATTCAGAATTCAATGGGTGGTGGCAGCGAAGATGAATTAACAGCTAAAATTAATAACAGGCTGGAATATATGTCATAACAGGCTGGAATATACATCCCAGCACCACATGGTGACATTTTCCAGCTTCACAGAAGCTAGTAAAATGTGGACTAGACAATGCTACTGTTAGGTGGATTTGTAATTGATTGACTGGCTGAACCCATAGGGTGCTCACAAATTACTGCTTTTCATCCCGGAGAGAAGTGACTAGAGGAGTGCCATGGAGTTCTGTCCTGGGCCCTATGGTATTAACATCTCTATCAATGACTTGGATGAAGGAATAGAGGATATGCTGATCAAATTTTCAGATGATACCACATTGGGAGGGGTTGCTAATGCCCCAGAGGACATCATCAAAATTCAAAATGACCTTAACAGATTGGAGAACATGTCCAGGGGGTGGGTGGGTGACCAAAACGGTGAAGGGTCTAGAAGCCATGCCCTATGAGGAACAGCTTAGGGAGCTGGGCATGTTTAGTCTGAAGAAGAGATGGTTAAGAGGGGACATGATATCTGAAAGGATATTAATAAGGGAACAGAGTTGTTTTCCACTGTTCCAGAGACAAGGACATGGAACAATGGATTCAAACTACATGAAAAAAGATTCCACCTAAACTTCAGGAAGAACATCCTGATGGTCAGAGCTGTTTGGCAGTGGAATACACTGCCTCAGAATGTAGTGGAATCTCCTTCTTTGGAAGTTTTTAAACAGAGGCTGGATAGCCATCTGTTGGGAGTGCTTTGATGTGTGTTCCTGCATGGCAGGGGGTTGGAGGAGATGGCCTCTGTGGACTCTTCCCAACTCTATGATTCTATGAATAAAATAGATGAATGAATGAATACATGTGGATTTTATAATTTCACCAGAAATGTTTTTTTCTGGGTATTATGGATAAGGAATTGGATAGTAAATATGGATCATTTCTTTGTTATATGATAACAACAAATATGATTTGCTCAAACCTGGAAATGGACTGAAAGAATGGATTGTTAAGGTTGCTGCGTTAGCCCAAATAGCCAAACTAATGTAGGTTTTAAAGGATAAGCCAACTGAAAAAATTTTTTTTTGAAAGATTGGAAAGCATTTATCAGCAATAAAGAAATTTAACAATGCAATAATTTATGGCTATGGTTACTAGTAATTCCAGTGGATTTACTTAGTGGGATCTGTAATGGTAGAATAATACTTTTTTTCTTCTACTTTCATTGCAGTTTGGCTTGTGGGATCAAAGCCCTTTTGTGTTTCCATAAGATAGTGTTCAGTATTGTGTTTTAATTTTAGGGTTCCCCCCCCTTCTTTTTGAAAGTATATTTCTCCAACTGTGATTGTGATTCTGTGATTGTTTGTTTTAAAACAAATAAATAATCTTTTAAAAAGTGCTGAAGGAATGACATGTGGTATTTTTGACTTACCCATATTAAAGTGCACTTAGATTCCCAAGTCATGATATGGCACCATTCTAGTTTAGGATGACAGAGTACTGTATTCTCCCGGTCCTCTCCCATTCTCATTACAGTTTACCCTTCCATCAAATTCACTCTGACAGCCTGCAGATCTTGCATGATGGCTGCACAACAGCTGGCTTTTGTCTGGAAAGGGAATTAACAAACACAATTCAAACCTCAACCAGTCACAATGGAATGTGGATTTTCTTCTTTTTCTACTTTGATATACACAGCAGGAGTGACAAAGGGTACTTGTGAGCTTGAAAATCATGTCAGGGTGTTAAATGGTGGAGGATACAGACACTGCTAAATAAAACACTTCTGGTTCACAGTGTGGAAAAAATGAAGCAAGGTGTTTAACCTACACATTGCTGTTTTTATTTAGCACCTAGGAGCTTTTTGTGCTGTTGTAATAGCAGCTTTAAAGGTTAATGTGGATGTGCAAGTGAAATGGGTTGTTACAGGCTATTTAATGCCATCTTCTCTCGATGAATATGTTAGTGGCAGTTTGAAAAAATTGCCACCATGTTAGCAGCCCTGTGAAGGGAAAGAACATGATGTCTCCTTGGAAAATGGCACTGAAGAGTGGGTGCTTTGAATTTAGGGGGTTTGGAAACTTGGCAAGATTCTAGCTATACAGAGTTTAAAGGTGTTGGTGATTTTCCATTGTAGGAAGGCAGGAAAAATAGACCTAAAGTACCTTGAACAATTAGGGAAGGCCATTTGGCCTAATTCCACCTGGTAAACTTGCACTTGCAATTCTGATGTTCTATTTGTAGTTGTTGCCATGACACTCTATAAGAACAGGGTCAGAGAACAGAGTATTCAGTATTCAAGGCAATTCAGTGAGTGCTTGTGCTTGTATCTTGTTCCTTTTATTGAAAGGTCTATCTAAATTTATTGATGCAGTGCCTTAGGGCCACATGAAGAGAACTAGGATAGGAATTTTGTATTAAAAATGCAAATGCACTGCATCTTATCATTTCCACCCTTTTAAAAAAAACAACAAACAACACTGCTGATGCTACAGGGATGGAGGTTTGGGCATTCTGTTTTTCTTCACCTGGAACCTTGTTAATCACAAGTGTTCCTGACATCTGGCAGCCGAAGTTCAAAGCTAAGCATTAATCATTGTGGTTCTAGTCTAGGACCTTCTTTAGATTGAGTGACTGTAGCTTTGTGGAAATATGGAACAGCAGAAGCCTTGCAGCAACTGGAAATTCTCACAAATGTAGTACATGCTTGTATTACACCACTCTTTCATATTTATATGTGAAAGACACTCACTGGAATCCTGTTGGCACCTTACATCTTTGTAAGTAAACTTAACATCTGCAGGAATTAGAGTTGTGCAGTTGTGTAATGTCCATATCCAGTAGTGGTTGCTGTTACATTACTACGTAGCAAAGTTGGCAAAGTGCCCAATGTCCATCAGACACATCTTTGCAATTTAATAGAAGGGTTTTGCGGCACCTCTACTATGGAGATAGTTGTACCTAAAGTTACATAGCATAACAGATCATACAATTACTCCTCATTCCCTAAAACACTCAATAAGAAGTCTCTACAAATGGTACTGTTTTCAGATCTCGTATGAACATTCTTTACTAGGCATGGCTAGATATACATACTAGCCCTATTCAGGAGTTCACGTCCCAAATACATAGTCTGAAAGTGCCTAATGAAGCAAGCTCATTGAAGTTAGAAGTCAGGTATGGGAGTGGTCGAATGAGCAGCCCCAGGCAACCTTATGGTTGCCGCTTTGTGTGCCTGTTGAATGAGCGTGAGATATAAATGTAGTAAGCAAGTGAACTGCAGTGGCTAAATGGGTGTCTTCAGACTTTTACAGTTTTTAGTGAGGTTAGTGAAAGTAATAGAAGTTATCAGCTGATTTCAGCATATAGTTCAGACTTTACATCTGTTTTACTCTGCCTCTAATTTAGATTGGACTGCAATGAAACAAAACAAGAAACCATCTAAAAACTCAGGAAAGAAATGGGAGCCTTGTGTAGCTTCTTCTCCTTCACTTGAATTTGTGCAGGAGTGAAATCCCACTGGATTCTTGTGGTTAACTAGCATTAAGCCAGCTTCAACTTAAGGCAGCCCTATGAATGAGAAACCTTCAAGTCATCTTCTACTATTTAAAAGTCAATGTTAGTCTGCACGTTTGTCTGTTTGTCTGCATCAGCATATGATTGGCTGAATGAGGTGAGAAGACTTCTCACGATTGACTGGCTGTGAAGATTCCATGGAATCCTGGGGTTGGTAGTTTAGGGAGGGGGCTTTAGAATTCTCAGCGAGAGAGCTCTTGGGCCTCAGGCCGGTTGCTTTGGAGACGAGGCCTACCATCAATAAGGATGCCAGAAAAGTTTTGGGAGGCATATGTGAGAAAAATTAAAGTGACAGAGCCCATTTCCACACTACACTGTCATAATGCTATTATTCTACTTTCAACATCCTATGGAATCCTGGGATTTGTAGTTTAAGGAGGGGGAAGGTCTTTGGCCTCAGTAAACTATAAACCTCAGAATTCCACAGGATGCTGAAAGTGGAGTAATAGCACTATAACACTGTAGTGCAGAAATGACCATAGTTACAAGGTCTTCTTGCCTCACACAGTAGATTGTATGGGTTACATATGTGAGGAATCTTAAATTTGAAATTAAAAAAAAATACTTCCAGAAAAATGTAAAGCCATTGCACAAATTCAACAGAAAAAAAAAAGCTTGTACATCAACATCACCAGACAACACAGATTGGATTGGAGACTATGGGGAAAAGTTACAGGTACTTGAATAGGCTGGTTGCTATGGAGACAATGCCTAGCAGCAAGGAGGAGGACGGTGTACTCCTGCAGGAACCTAACCTCTGTATGTCAACAACTGTGAATACAGATTGGCTTGGAGAATATGGTGAAGATTTACAGTACAGAAATAGGCTGGTTGCTCTGGACATGAGGCCTAGCAGCAAGGAAGAGGATAGCATATTCCCTCAGGAACCCAAATTGTATGCGTAAATAACTCTGAATACAGATTGCATTGGGAAATATGGAGCAAAGTTACAGGAAATGGAGAAGACAGTTTGATGAGTTCTTAAAAGGAAAATAAAAACTCTGGGCAATGCCAGGTAAATACGCTAGTCTTGCTGTAAAAGTCCTGCTCAGGTGTTGCAAACTCAGGGCCATGGTTCAAGTCTATGGGGGCTTCTTCTTTTATTACTGCCTTCTACCTTGCTGTACATCATTGTCTTTTTTTGATTAATGACTGAGCCAAGGTATGGAAAATCTTTAACTATCTCTGCATCTTCATTGTCTAATTTAAAGTTATGTAAAACATCTTTGCATCTTCATTGTCTAATTCATTGTCTTTTTTTGATTAATGACTGAGCCAAGGTATGGAAAATCTTTAACTATCTCTGCATCTTCATTGTCTAATTTAAAGTTATGTAAAACATCTGTGGTTATGATTTTTTATGATGTTCATCTGTAAACCTGCCTTTGTACTTTGTTGCTTGACTTTCTTCAATAAGAATTTTGAGTCTTTGCTAGTAGTATGATATCATCTGCATATCTTAAATTTTTGATGTTCCTTCTTCCAATTTTCATACTTCCTTCCTCTGAGTCTAACCCTGCTTTATGTATGATATCCTTGTGCTAACCTTTTTTCTTCAGAATAGCGCTACACATCAGAACAATCAAATGATGTGGGACACCCATTTCTTGAAGAATGATCCATTGTTTTTCATGATTTATACAATCAAAGGTTTTGCTATAAGTTATAAAGCACAGACTGATTTTCTTTTGAAATTCTTTGGTGCATTCCATTAGTCAACTAATGCTTGCAGTATGATCACAAGTGCCTCTTTTTTTCTGAACTCAGTTTGGCAACTCATCTGGCATTTCTCTTTCCAGATATGGTAAAAGTCTTTGTTGTAGAATTTTGGACGTGACTTTGCTTGCATGGGAGATTAATGCAATGGTCCTGTATTTAATGTAATCCTTCATGTCATCTTTCTTGGGGACTGAATATATATTGTTTCCAATTTATGGGCCATTCTTTTATTTTCTATATTTGTTGACAGTTAGAAGGAGAGCAGATTCTTTGTCTGTAGTCTGAAGCAGCTCTATTGGCATGCCATCTGTTCCTGATGATTTATTTCTTCCACATGCTCTGAGTGCAGCTTTCATCTGACTTTTCACAACTGTAGGTGCATCTTCAGATGGCTATATTTGAATATGTTTTATTATATATTAATATTTTATATTTATATTTTTATTAATTTTTATTTTATTTTAAATATTTTATTTATTAAAATATTATTTTATAAAAATATATGCTATTAAATTATATTTATAAAATAAATAATATATGTTATTATTAATATGTTATATATATATATATATATATGTATGTATGTATGTATGTATGTATGTATGTATAATACAAATTTTATACTTAATATTCAAATCATGTTAGTTTTTCATGGCCACTTAGTGGCCAGGGGCAAAAGAGAAGCATTCAGCTATGTTCCGATGGCTGGATGCATGATAATTGGCCTGTCCAAACTATTGCAAGAACATGAAATCTCTCACAACACAAAGCCTCATTTAATATCGGTTGGGACTTCCTAGAAAAGCATTTTCAATCCAAATGGAGTCCTCCAGCTAGCAGAAAGGGAAAGGAGAATGAAAGCAATTTGACCAGTAAACATTCATATTTCATAATGGTATAAACAATTGGACAACCATAGCTATCTTTTGTGTCTTTGCTCACTATTTGCTCTGGAGACCTAGATGGACATGTGTTGTTTTTAAAAAGTACCGGCAATGGGTTCTTCTTCTTTCCTGCTGCCTTCTACCTTGGCCATTTCCGCACAACGTTGCTATAGCGCAACATCAACAGATTGTTTCCGGTCCAGAAGTTGTGCTACTGCCTGACGTCATCGCTATCCAGATGCTATCTCACCTCCAAGCATCACCAAACTATCAAAATCCAATTTCAGAAAAAAAAAAAAAACCTTAAGAGCCTCCTTTAGCACTTCAGTCCCATCAGCCGTCCTAATGTGGGACCGTAATAGTGTTTGATAGCACTTTCTGTTACAGTGGATTCAGGCGCAAGTGGGGTGGGGTGGGATGTCCAGCTTGTCCCTCCCTCATCTATTTCCTATGGTGTAGTAACTTTGAAATCTATCACTTCTCCATATTTGTTTTAAAATTCTCCTTTGATTTAAAACTTTTTATTTTTTTAAATACATTTTTAAGCACAACAGAACAAAGTGCATTAGCCTACTGGTATGTCATGCTGCTACAAAATTGCTGTGCTAGTGTGGCTTCAAAAAAACCCCAACCCACCTAATCAAGGGTGGTGGGGTGGGATGAAAGCAGGGAAAGGTAGTGGTCAAGGATGCTGTAATATTGAAGGAACACCAGTGGCAATACTGCTGATCATCCACTTAAGTCAGAAGGGTGCAGAAAAGCATGTTCCTAACCTGAAGGCATTGCACGAATGGCAATGCCGGTATTGTAAGGCTACAACACGCTAATGGTGTCAAGTGTGGAAATGGCCTTTGCCAAGCACTGTTGTCTTTTCTGATTAATGACTAGCCAAGGTATGGAAATTCTTTTACTATTTCAGTGTCTTTTTTGTCTGTTTTAAAGTTATGTAAATCATCTGTGGTCCTGATTTTTCTTAACGTTCATATGTAAATAGCAATAAAAAAGCATCAATAGGAGTAAGTTGAACTTAAAGGTATATATGTCACCAGCACAAAGCTGACCTTAATTTCATTGTGTTTCCCTCTTTCCACTTTACTTTTGTTACTTTATAGCAGTCCCAACCTTACTGAGCATTAGAATGGCTCACTCATCTGTTTCTTCTCATTCAGTTAAGTATGAATCATTTATAATGCCCTGTAGGTCAAGAATTTATAAATTGGCAGCTCTTTTTGACAAAGAAACTTTCGTACCTTATCTAGAATTTCAAAAATTCTTCAACTTTTTATTAGATAGATTTTTTTTAAAAAAACCTTGCATTGAATGAGTTCTGGGTTTATTATATATACACCAAAACACCCCCCAAAATAACACAAACAACTAACATTTTTTTAACATAGATATATACGGAAACTAAAACAATAAACTAAAAGAACACTAGAGACTGACTCACTAGCATGCTAATCACTAACTTACTAAAACACAAAAGAACTCTGAACCCTCACAACCAAATTGTAATGAGAAATGGAAAATAAAAAAGACAGAAAAATATTATTCTACCATTACAGATCCACCTAAACAAACAATTAATAATCATATCCATAAATTATTGCATTGTTTGATTTCTTATTGCTCAAGAAGTCCACAAATGGTTTCAGTCTTTCAAAAAAACAAAAACCAAACCAAAACAAAACTTCATTTGGTTTATCCTTTAAAACTCATGTTGGTTTGGCAATTTTGGCTAACTCAGCAATCTTAACAAGCCAATCTTCTGCCCTTGGTGTTTCAATCTATTTCCAGGTTTGAGCAAATAGTATTCTTGAAGCTTTTCATATAATGAAGAAGGAGTCCATATTTATGATCCAGATCTTTATCCATAATACCCTGCAAAAGCATTTCTGGAGACATTACAAAGTCTACCTTAACTTTTTTTCCCATTTACATACATTTTAGACTAATAGCTTTGAACATGAAAAAAACCTGAAAACCTGAAAAAAGAGGCCTCCTTGTCTTGACATCTCCAACAATGGTTTGAAGCATTCGTAGATATTTTTGACAACTTGTTTGAGGTGAAATACCATCTATACATCATCTAGTACGTATTTTCCTTTAGGTGTCTACACAAAGTAAATTTTATATCGTTAGACCTCATTTTCCCCCGTTCCTCCACTTGTTAGTGGTGTCCCAAATTATGTATCATGTATTCCTTGATAACCTCATCCTATGTTTCTGATTTCAACAGACACACGCACCCACCCACCCACAATTAATTACATGGTCATCATCTTTACGCACGCACCCACCACCCACCCACAATTAATTACATGGTCATCATCTTTACACAATTCCAGGTAAAACTCTTTTCCTCCAAACTCAGTAGCAAGATCCCTGTCAAACCGGCCAAGATTTCTACCCTCCTTAAGAAACATCTGTCTTGTTTTAAACTCCCAATTATCCTGTTCAAAATATAACAAATCCTCATAACGCACAGCCATCTCCAATTTTTTTACCCATTCTTCCCCAAAAAAAGCTCCCCCCGACTCTGCATTCATTCTAATGTATGAAAGACTAAGGTTAGGGCTAATAGAAGGGTTCATTTTGCATGCATTGTATTTCTGGAACCCGTTGAAAATTCCCAAGACTTCCTCTCCTCGAATGAGGCCAATCCCCTTCCAACAACCAGAATATGTAGCTTCTGCTTCTTGGCATCATGGTTTGCTGAAAAGCATCATAATTGTTGTTATTATTTTTTTAATCCCAATATTGGCCATACACATTTGTTTAATAGATGGTCCACAACAGAAGGTTACTCCAGAAACAGGAGAATTGGTGCCCCAGCAGTTTGCTATTTATAAATGTTGTACAAGGCAAGAAGCTGAAATTCAGGGATATCATTTATGTTACAATATCATAAAATGTCTACCTTGCAGGTCTAGTTCTGTGTGAATTTTCCAACAAAACATGACTCTAGGGAACTAAAATGTCTCTTCTGAGTGGATAAAGGTTAACAAATCTCTTAGATCTCATCACTCCAAGATGATAAGCTTATGTCCTTGATTCTCTCCCCCTCAATAAACTCACCCACACACAGATGTCAAGATTTTGGCATCCAGTTATCTACATTTTATCACTTTCCGTACATAGTACTCTTTTAAACAGGTTTGAAAATGAGGGTTGAAAAATTTCTACAGCTCTGTAATATTAACAGGCAGGCAAAGATCAAATAGGTCCCTATAGAGTACTCTCACACAAATTCATGACAGGTTCATGACACACAAGGGATAAAAAGGATTTAAAATTGTAGGCTTGGCTTTAAAATGTTATTATTAGCAGAGCTTATGAAAAGTACCTTTCCCAGAATCCCCTAGCAAACATGGTACACTACAGCTCCCTGAATTCACACTGCTGCCTTTTTTCTTCTGTCATTACCACCTTTGCCACCTGGTTACACTGGTGTACGATACCAACAGAATTCCAACCAGGGTATTCAATGGGGCCTACTTCTAAGTAAAGATGTAGCCTTAAACAATCCTATAGTTACTTCTTTAGAAAAAGTCACAGCTCTCTTAACATGGAGGCCAGTGTGGTGTAGTGGTTTGACTGTTAGACTCTGGAGACAAGTGTTTGATTCCCTGATTGGCCGTGGAAACCCACTGGGTGACTTTGGGCAAATTGGGCTCTATTAGACTCAGAGGAAGGCAATGGCAAACCTGCCTGAAGAAATCTTCCCAAAAAAACCCTGTAATGAATTTGCCTTAAGGTTGCCATAAGTCAGAAACAACTTGAAGGTACACAGTAACAACAATTTTAACATGATTTACTTTTGAACAGATATAGGCCCTTTCTGCACCAGGCTATTAAAACGGCGCAGAGCGACCTCCGACGGAGGTCTTCTGCACCATGGAGTGGACTGGGGCAGACTACTTTTTGTAGTTTCGCACCTCAGCCTGGTTTGGAGTGACCGGAATAGGTCGCGCAGTGTGCTTTTCAAAAACCTCTTTTAAGAGGTTTTTTAAAAGCATGGAGCGTGTGACTCCGTGTTGCTCCATCGCTGCGCTCCAGTGCAGATTTGCAGGTGCGCAGTAGTGCGTGCCTGCAGATCTGCCAGGCGTGGGCTTTAGGCTGGTGAGCTTCTCTGGTTGGTGGAGAGCCTCCACCAACCAGAAGCCACCATTTTGGATGCCGGAGCAGTGCGGAGCGATGAGCTCACACTGCTCCTCGTCCCGACGGACTCGTCCGGATGCTGAAGAAATCCGGTGAGTCCCGTTTTTGCGCAGTTCCTTTCCCACGTGTGGAAAGGGCCATATATAGGCAGTTGAAAATACTAATTAACCTTAATTGTTCACACTATGAAAATAACATTCCACGGTAGATTCCATTACTTTTGATTTCTGACCTGGCAACAGGAGTATCTAGAGTTTTTAAATTTTCTGTTTACAAAACATAAAGAAGTCACATTCTCTCCAAGTCTATTATTTTACTCTATTTTACTCAATTATTTTAACATTATTGATCTGTTAACCTTACTGTTCACCATCAATCCTTCTCCTTTTCTGGGGTAAGCAGCAGGGTCAATTGATTTTTAAAGAACTGGAAAGAACTGCTAGTAAAATTAGTGAAAGCACCCAGTAGTTTATTCTATTTACAACATATAAGTTTTGGGGAAAAACATTGGCTGCATTCAAGGAAAAAAATTGGCTGCATTCAAGAAGTGCTAGTTAAAATCTGCTTTCTCATACTGGAAGGCATTTCCCCCAGTTTCCAGGATATAAGTACTGCAATTTTTCCATGTCCTATATTATAAAACAGGAGCCTTTCCACTGAATCAGAACAAGTTTGTTGTGATTTCTGAAAATCTCACAGCTCGGTGGGCTGTTTTGTACAATAGTAATGTGGTGGTGGACTTGTTGCTAGTGCTGAAGAAAGATTTAGCTATCCAGCTAACTGGCTTCCCTATATACTACCATCTTCTCATTCACCTAATTTAAAACAGTGAGATACTATAGCATACCAAACTCTTTGACAAGTTAAGCAATAATTTGAAACCAGTTAAAATATTTCAGACATTTAAAGCTATGTGTGAATGTAACTTTGGAAGAAAGCAATTACGCTTCATAGGCTTTAGTAAGAAGCCACATTTTTATGTGGTGCTGGAATAATGCCAACTTTGATGCCAGTTGGGCCTCCAAGGAGAGAACATTCCACAACCATGATGCCACAGTATAAAAGGACCCTTTCTTCTACATTTGCTCACAGTGCTTTTCTTCACAGGTGGGGTACTGAGACCCACCAGAAGTTCTGAGGTAGCATTATATAAGAAGATGTGCTCTATCAAGCCTTTAAATGTTACCACTAGCATACTATCTAATATTTTACAAGTAAAAACTGGAATGTGTATCTGAGCAACATCACAATATGATCAATATAGTAAAAGCTGTTAATAGGGAAGAACACATATGCTAGGAGAGCCTATAGTGGTTTGCTTTTTTGCCTGAACCTAATGAGAGCAAGATTCTTCCCTCTCCTCTTCTCTGCCCTTGCTGAATTATTTGAGTGTAAGCTACCTTTGCACTTTGAAGTTAGTTTGCAGCAGCTGAAGTAAGCTGAGGACAAGGGGAGGGGAGTGAGAAGAAGAGAGAGAAATTATATTTTAAAAGCAGCTGAAAAAGTGGGGTGACAGATGGTTAATTAGGACTGTCTCTACCAAATTGGAGAGTATTCACTAGCTCATTGAATTCACATTTGAAGCATGTTGGCAGCCAGTGGAATTCCTTTCACACTGGTGCTGTATTGTTCCTGTATGATGTTCCCAAATCACAGGGCTTGGATTCTCTTCTTGGAGCAAGGGAAGGAATCTTATGGCAAGACCACTATCTTGAAAAGATTTTGTAGACATGTACATGTTGTTGGCCCTACTACATACTGCTTGAAATGGCTACTGTAGACCATTCAGGAGGTCTATCAGGTCCACTCTTCCCCTCACTCTCTCATATATCATTGGGAACCATTTCTAGGTCACAGGGTTTGAGTCCTTGTAATTTTGAGGTCTGGGATGTTACTCACCTGCCACTCTATTCTAATATGATATTCTTGTCAGCAGTTTAGCTGCTGCAATTTGCATAGTCAAACTGGCACGAATCCCCACAGCACCTTCCAAAGGTCTGCATGCCCAGTGACCTGGTTTCTGTGCAGCAGCTCCATCATCCAACAGAAATTTTTATCAGAGTTTGGGAAGGTTACATTTTGAGGGCTACAACTCTCAGAACTCCCCAGCCAACATGACCACCACTGTCTGTGCAGGCTGGAGGATTCTGGGAGCTATAGTCCAAATAAGTAACTTTTCTAAAGGTTGCTGTGGGTTTTCTGGGCATTGAGGCCATGTTCTATTAGTATTCAGGAGAAAATACTAAGAGAACACGGCCTCAGAGCCCTGAAAACCCACAACAACCTATGGATTCTGGTTGTGAAAGCCTTAGACTTTACATAACTTTTCTAAGTTCTGAACATTGTACACTAGCATTTGGAGAGGGATTTGCCAAGGATTTGGGAAAGAGGATGGGAGTTGTTCTATACACAGATGAGGAAAATGCTTCATTTAGGTACAATGACAGTAAATATTTGCCATAGTTCTTGGCATCTAAAATAATCTTTCCCTAATGTCTTAGCAAATTCCTCTCATGTCTTCAAGCCAGAGAAGGTTCTATGGCTACAGACAGTTGCTGGTGGTATGTGACAAGTCTGCTCAAGAAGATGGCATTTCAGAAATTACTTTCTAAACTAAAGAGAGCAGTGCAGGAAGAGACAGATTCATCTCTTTTTAGAAAATTAATTTGAAACCTTCTGTAGCCCACATTAATCTTAATGGACAGCCATGCAGCACTCTCTCTTAAAAGGCCTACGCTTGAAATGATAAGCCATCAGAGAAATCCTGGACAGGTCTTTTGTGATCTATCTCATCAATCTTCAACTCATCAGTCAAGAGCCACAAGTGAGTTGCACCAGGATCACACCAGAAGCACTACTACTATTGTTTCCTTTCCTTTTTTTTCTTTTCTTAAATCTTCAATGTTTGTTTCAAAGGAAGGAAGGAAGGAAGGAAGGAAGGAAGGAAGGAAGGAAGGAAGGAAGGAAGGAAGGAAGGAAGGAAGGAGAGAATTTTTAAAAATAAATCAAGAAGTGGGGTTGCAATGAAGGTTGAGTTGACAATAGCCACTCAGGCTGGAAAGGTTAAAGAATATTGATTGGGACCCAAGCCAGTATTTTATTAAACTGCATCATCCATTTGTCTCCTATCCCTTCCAGCATTTTTGTTTCCTTTTTTTAAAAAATAAAACACACACCACTCCTTTCCAACTGGCCTATTAAAATGCAGATATCTTGGGGAATGTATTTTGCACACCCTCTGTTTCCACTATAGTCACACCTCTCTTTTTTAGCCTTCCAGGCATACCTATTAGCTTCCCTTTTGTACTGCTGATGAGCCGGCATGCCACCTTTTAAAGCACTTCATTAGCATGTAAATGGAAATATTGCCCTTACAGGAGCCAGTACAAAGCACAAATGATATATAATTTAATGGAAAGGAAAATTTCAATTGGCTTTAAAAAAAAAGAAAAGAAACACCTCCTACTTTCTTCTAGGGGGGACACTTTTAAATGATCAGAATGTGACCATTCATTAATTTGAGAGGGTAAAATCAAAATGAGAACTGCAGTCAAGAAATCAGAAGAAGACTAGAACTTGGAAAGGCAACTGTGAAGGGATGATACAAGATTCTGAAGTGTAAAGATATATCATTGAATACTAAAGTTAGGGTTGTCCATGCCATTGTATTTCCAATTTCATTGTGTGAAAGCTGGACAGTGAAGAAAACTGAAAGGAAGGGGATCAACTCATTTGAAATGTGGTGCTGCAGGAGAGTTCTAAAGATACTCTGGATTGCCAAAAAGACAAATAAATGGGTCCTAGAGCTAATCAACCCTACAAGTCAAAATGACTAAACAGGGACTATTGTACTTTGGACGTATCGTGAGAAGACATGACTCACTCAAAGAGTCAATAATGCTTGGTAAGGTAGAAGTCAGTAGGAAAAGAAGAAGACAGCACTGCAGATGGATAGACTCAGTCAAGGAAACTACAGCCTTGAGTGGGCAACATCTGAGCAAGGCTGTTGATACTGTAATTGGGTGACTTGGAGGCTTCTCATAAATCAAAGGCCCTCTCTGCATGGCATGGCTGCCCCACAATGGGGACATGATGGCAGTGCTCCGTGGGTCATACTTCTGCACAACGTCATCAAGGTCTCACTGCCATCTCTTGTCCCCACATGTTGTTCAAGCGCGGTATTTGTAAAATGGAAAAAAAAATCCTTTTTATACTTACATCACGCCACACTGCCACCCACCTTGTGGAAAGGTGGAAGCACGCTGGTGATGCCTCCCTCCCCAGCGCAGTGATAGCAAGTGCTCAGTTGCACTGTGGAAGGGAAGAGGTGGGACCAGAGCACTCCCCTCCACAGCAACCAGGCGACGTGCAGAGGGGAGTGTTCCTGGTGCACTTTTCCTCCCTGCTGGGCCTGCAACAAAAGGACTTTGCCTAGCCCCATTGTGCAGAAAGGGTGAAAGTCTATGTGACAGCAGTTAATATGTACGTGTGTGTGTACACATACATATGTCAAGGTATAGAACAATATATAAATAAATAACAATATATAAAATAAATGTCTAAAATAATAAATTATTCAAGTTAAAAGTACACATATGTGAATAATTGATTTGTTATACACCTTTCTCATGCTCTAATTGTTGGAGGATACTGCTAATCTAAAAGCCCTCTGTACTAGAAATATTCTTTTCTTGTTGGGATAATCCTACAGTCTTGATTTACCGCCCTTATTAGGCTTCCAACTAGCACCTCGCCTCTTTCTGAACCTTGAACTCAATGCCCACATTTTTCATGGAACTGTTTTGCCTTTTTGGATCACTTTCATTCACAAAAGCCTGCTTTTGAATTCCAGTATTTCATTGTTCCTCTGTTTTGCAATTGTTGCATAGCATTCTCTTCAATGGGAAGATTCATCCAGTGATCACCATTCATTGCCAGGGCATTTGTTCATTATTGATATTTTTGCCAATAAATTGTTACTGTGGTTCAGACCTGAGCATTGATAGCACTAGATATCTCTTTTGATATCAAATAATTTGACCTTTTGCTGGCACCCCAGCACTTACCCAAAGAAGCAGCCGATAATGACAGGGATTCCCAAAACTTCCCCTCTTAGGTGGGCATTTCAAAAGCCTTGGTCAATTGCTCTGGGATCTGGCTTGCAGATGCATTTTGTTTTACAATGATGCCAGATTTGCGCCAATAACTAGCAAGGCCATGTTAAGTGCCCTCCAATCTGCACATTGGCCACATAGCAGCAGTTCAGACACATCTCCAAGCCTTTGTCCAGCCTGAAATTTGCTTTGTTCTCAATGTTTCATGGTCTGGCCCCCAGGCACAATTTTTGCTATATAAACCCCTGATTTTGAGAGTTCCTTGGCTGATTTTCGAATTTTATCCCGCCTTGCTGTCGGTTTGTGTGAAATTTGCTTTGTTCTCACCTGACCAAAATTTCCCTAGCCAACTCTGTCCGGGAAGCCTGAGGGGGGTGGTTGAGATGGAAGATGCATTGTTACAAAAATATGTTCGTTCTCTGGCTGCTGTGTTGGCCTATGTTTGCTCTTTATCCTTACAGGAAGGATGCCAGCGACGGACTCAAGCTGCTGTTTAGAAGAAACACGCCAGATATTTGACCTTTTAGGGAATTTGGTTCTCAGAGTCACTCTGGAGGCTGACCTGAGACTTCAGTATTGGATTTTGAACTGTACCTGTTAGTCACTGGTAGTAATTTCAGGACTGGATACATCAATAGTAGTCTAGTTTTGATTGCACTGACTTATAATTTTTTTATACACTGCGTTTTGATCTCTTGTTAATCTGAAGTGCCTGCTCCTTGTATTGTTGATTACCTACTTGTCTGAAAGCACTCATGCTGGCTGGCATGAGAACATTTTTCACCAATTAGTTCATAATATTTCTCAGGTAGCAAATGTCACCAAATTTTGGATGGGTGAAAAATATTTTTGTCATTTTTGTCTTGTTTACATGTATAACTCTGTGTTTCTGTTGTTTATCTCAATGTATGCCAATCTTCTGTAATTCAATACACAATAATAGGTCCGCTGATCTACCTCGAAGGGTCGACGTTGTTAGAGAGACCCAAATTCTAGTTCAGGGGTACGGGATGGGCTAGTCCTTCCTGTGTGAGGGGGGAGACTGTGAGTGGAGGAAAACACAAACTCCATTACAAACTGATAGGAGGTCACGTACTCCACATATACACAGGAAGTTCTAGCCCCTCCCATGTCCATCATGTCTACCTCACCTATAGTGCCTCCCTTTTACCTGGACATTACCTTATTTGGAAAGTAGTCTGTGATTGGAGGAAACCTCCTGTTACCTGTTCTCTGGACATTTCCTTATATGAGTAGAAGTTTCTGGACATTACCTAATATGGGACAGGTGACTTGTAATTGGTAGAAAAATGCCGCAGTGGGTGTATATATTGTTACCTGGATAAAAAGGCCTTGCCAGATCCTCTTCCATTTGTTCCAACCTCATTTGATTGGCACCCAGCTGCAGCTGATCTCTATATATTTTTTATACTTTTGTACTGAATAAATCTGGTCTCTGGCCTAGCCTTTGGATCAAGAAATGTCTTGTTCATTTGCCTGTTTCTCAGAAAAAGCTGACCTTCCCTAGGGTGTGGAAGGTGACAGATTAATTGTATTTGTTATATGATTTATTGTATTTGTTATATGACTTTACACACACTCTCTCACACACATTTTATATTCATATCGTAACTCTTTCCATTTGTTTTCCACTACATGGTCATGTCAGGTTATCCTGGATGTGGGGGGAGCATGCATAGTTCTGCACTGCCAGATCTTTATACTACATGTTTCTAGTTGGAATCTTGTTCTATATATGATTAATTCTAAATTGTAGTGTACACTCAAAAAAAAGATGGCTTATACATTGATTATTACATACTCCGTGTGTTGTTCCAAGGGCCAAGGCCTGTCTAAACTAAGTATCATGTCCCTTTCCATATGGAATCTTGTGGGATGTAGTTTAGGGAGAAACTCTCTTATAAGATACATCAGTATCTTTGCAGAATAAAATAGAGCTCTCAGAGTTCCTTAAAGGAATCTGGACACATTTAACATCAACTTAGTGTGAGAGAGCATTTTCTTTAATGTAACTTTCTTCTTGCATAGAAGCTTGATGAGAAGCACTTTGAGAAGAGGAATTTTCTTCTCCCCCCTCCATTTGCTGTTAAATACATTTTAAGCATATATGAAACCACATACCTGCTTACCTGGCAAAGAAGATTCAGTCCAGAGGAGGGCGACCAAAATGGTGAGAGGCCTGGAAGCCATGCCCTATGAGGATAGACTTAGAGAGCTGGGTATGTTTAGTCTACAGAAGAGAAGGTTAAGAGCAGACACGATAGCCATGTTTAAATATTGGAAGGGATGCCACGTAGAGGAAGGTGAGGGCTTGTTTTCTGCTGCTCCAGAGACCAGGACAAGGAGCAATGGATTCAAGCTGCAGGAAAGGAGATTCCACCTGAACCTCAGGAAGAACTTCCTGACAGTCAGGGCTGTCTGGCAGTGGAATCTGCTGCCTCGGAGTGTAGTGGAGTCTCCTTCCTTGGAGGTTTTTAAGCAGAGGCTTGATGGCCATCTGTCGGGATTGCTTTGAGGGTGTTCCTGCATGGCAGGGGGTTGGACTGGATGGCCCCTGTGGTCTCTTCCAACTTTACATTTCTATGATTCTATGATATCACTGTAAAGATGTTTGTTAATAAAGAAGTTGAAATGGAGACACAATGAAGTGAAGTACTGCATCGTATCTGTAGCTACATTTCCCCAAAATTCAGTATGTTAGCAGCATAGAACTGCCCACATCCATTCCTATGTTGCTGTAGAGTGCAGAGTGGGGGATTAACAGAGATGTGTCCAACTGTTTTTCTGTAGGTGGATTTACTGCCACAGGCATCTTCAGGAACCTTTAAGGGGCCTTGTGAGCTCTCTGCAGCTGACATCCTTGTACCATGTCCAGTTAATAAGAAAATAGCTGGACATGATCATCTTTCCTCCTGCTTTCTGACAAAATGGAAGCGGCTGGGGGGTGGGGATGGGATTATGTGGAGACAGCATTGATTTTAAGTTGAGTTTTGGAGTGATTTTGGACAGGGAACCCTGGTAGTGCAGTGGTTAAATGCCAGTACTGCAAGCCACAAGCCACAAGGTTGTGAGTTCGATCCTGCCGGGCTCCAAGGTTGACTCAGCCTTCCATCCTTTTGCAGGTTGGTAAAATGAGTACCCAGCTTGTTGGGAACATGTATAGAAATGTTTCGAAATACATGCTATTTGTAAGTTGTTCGCCGCCTCGATCCATATGGAGAGGTGGGATACAAATAAATAATAATAATAATAATAATAATAATAATAATGATAATAATGATGATGATGATAATAATAATTTGGTGGTCAGAACAGAATTTATGACAACGATGAATTGCAATGGCATAAATCCAACTTACACTATCCTGATTCACTAAAAGGATGCCAGCAACTATTTAAACTGTAGGCCAGTATTCTATATTGGCTACTGTATACTCTATAAGTATACTCTCCTGGACCAGCATCCCTAAGCCTGACAGAAATATCATTTAGCCATGGGTCAATCACTAGCAGAAGAGACCTCTTTTTCTCATGTACCTGATGCCTGGTAAAGTAGGTCCAGGGGGAAGTCACAATCATGATTAAGTAACAGTTGAGAATATTTATGTAAGCAGCTGATGTAGAATATTGGCCTTTATTACTAAGATTTCACATCCAAATATTTCAAAAGGAAAATATCTATTCTACTTTCCTTAGTAGTGTTACCCCAAAACGTAGATACCACAAGGGCCACCCTGTGATGCCAGTGCCTCCTTGCAAAAGTGGGGAATGGATTAACTCAAAGTGGAGGCTTGCAAAAGGCCTTTTCTAACAGTGTTTACGGGCACACTTAGGAAAAGAACCAGCCAAAGATTCAAAAGTAAGCTAAAAATGTGTTTTATTGAGGGGAATTCACTCATGCATACACACAATATACACACAATCACACAAGAGCTAACTAAAAGAGAAAGGGAGGAAAAATTAAGAGAGGCTGAGGGGTTTGGAGGGATTTATAATTACCAGTCCAGAAGAGCAGTGAAGAACAGAAACGTGTTTTGGCTTAGGTATGACCTAAGGACAGTTCTCATTCAGGAGCCAGATGGACAGATTGATGGATAGACCTTTGAGAGACTGCACTGGGCATCCTGAAATTAGGGGTATTTGTACCCTGAAAATAGCCTGTGGCAGTGAAGGTTCCAGATAAAGGGAACCTGTTGTGGACAATGAGTCTTTTGCCTGTTGATGGGCTTAGTGCTTGATTGACAAAGACATGATGGGTGTTGTAATAGCTGTCTATTGTGGGCGCTGTGAGGAAAGAGGAAGGAGTCCAGGTGTACAAGGGATGGATATCTGCCATCAGTGTCCTGGTGTGCTTCTCACAGTTGGGTTCCCTGGAAAATTCCAGCTTCTGTTTAAGCCTATTTTCCACAGGAGCGGTGTGTATTTGTCTGACAAATGATTCAAATGGAGAAAGTTTTGAGTTGACCTATCTTTTCTCATGTTTACAGTCAAATTCCTTCCCTCTTTTGGCAAACCAAAAGGTCTGATTTTGATATCAGAGCCAATTAATACAGTTGCCAATACAATATTGTGCCAGTTAGGTATGGTGCCTGTCTAAATCATACTAATATCAGGGATCCCCAAAGTGGGGCCTTACAGTAGAAGGCAACTATGAGTTCTCTGCTTTCCTAATTCTACTCCTGTTTCTTAACACTGCCTTTGCACTTTTTGTCATCCATTGCATTTCTCTTTTCAGAAGCATCTGCATCATAGATTTCAATTCTATCTTGAGCTACACCTTCTGCTAAAAGGATTGTTAATGAAATAGTGAATGATATCATGTGAAATGATGCCATCCCATTTTAGAGGCAATGATTACAATGGTGAAATGAGCTGCTGTTTCAAGCTGTTTACTTCAAGTCTCAGGAAGATTCACATTTGTCAAAAGTCCTTCATAGTTGGGATATGCATGAAAACTGCCCCACTGAATTCAAAGAATTTAGTGGGTCTACTGCAGCTGAAACTAACAGCTGGATTTAGGCCACTGTCAATAAATTATTTGGCAAAGTAATCCAGACCCCAACAAGGACACCAGATGTTTGACACATCTGCTTTGTGCCCTACTTTTCTGGAAAATTGAGTAAGATTATTTTTGATATTGCTCCAGATGCCAGACACTCAGAGAAGACGTAGCACTGCACAGGGAGGTGGGGGAGAACTAAACGATTGTGGACATGAAGAATTCTGTATTGCAAGCACACAAAAAGGCAGCTGATAAAAAAGCCATTCTTGCAATATGAGAAATGCTGTCATTTAAACATGACCTCAGGGATATGTGACACCTAAACAAATTCTAGTGCTCTAAAGAAAACAAAAAGAACAGTATCAGAGAGAATAGCAGTTAGTTATTCAGAAGCGAGTCCTACCAGTGATGGAGAAAATATATTTTTAATGTGCTGTTTGATGATAGTGCTTTTCCTGATCATTATTCAGTTAAAGGACCTCTTCTTCTTTGAAGGCTTTTCTTTTCAGAAGTTCTGTTGAAGGCTTTCAATAATCTAGACTTCTTAGATGTGTTGATAAATTGTTTTAAATCTCATCGGTTTAGGATCCCTTTTGGCATTCTCTCCTCATCTTTGCAAATAAGTTCCCCAACATTATTACTTTCTTCACTCTGCTGGCAAAGCACTTCCAGCTTCATTTGAGAGTCACCTACATGATCTAGTGTTAGCATAAATAATTCCTTTTCTGTTCAGGACTTTCTTCATGAACTAAAAACATTTTCCTTCTAAAAAAGATTTAGCTTGTTTTTATTTTTGTTATTGTAATAAGAGGGCTTTTAAAATGAATTATATAAGGATGAACTCTTTCAGGTGCTTGTTTCAGATAATAAAGGTAAGGTATAGATGTTTTAAATAAATAACAACTATGCTAGTACTTAGTGGTACATAAGTATCAAAAAGGAAATGAAGAATCAATTTTCTTTCAGTTTTTAAAAGTTCCCACCTTTGTATCTGGAGATATTTGGTACATACAACTGTCACTGAATGGTGGTTTACAGGACTGATCTACTTCATGTGATGGCCAAAGTCCTATTGTTGTGTCTGTATGTACCTTTTTGTGCCTTCAGGTTGCCTGTTTGTTGACTTATGATGACATTTCAAAGGGTTTTATAGGCAAGGAATACTCAGAAGTGGTTTGTCATTACCTTCCCCTGAAATATAGCCTATAGTATCTGGTATCTTGATAATTCCCATCCAAGCATTAACCAGACCTGACACTGCATAGCTTCCAAGATCAGGGAGAATCTGGAGCATTCAGGGTATTTAGGCCTATTAAATCCCAACTAAAGTAGAGCCATTAATCAATTATATTTGCTTATATATTAACTCACCATTAGCAATTGATTGAATGGGTCCACTCAAGGCTTAGTTAGCTTTTTCAGGTACTGGCTTTAAGGGTTTATCAGTCTTAGAAATAAGAATGGTGGTGGGAGGGAATAATGGTGGTGTTACCACAGTTTCTAGTCCGGACTTGTGGGATATTAGATATCATTTTGATATCAATAATTTGGCCTTCTATATCCCTTTTTCCTCCACGTGCTTGCGAGGCCCCGAGACACGCTCGCATACAGGCATGGCTGCTAATCGCTGAAATACAGATACAAATACAAATACAGGCAGGCCAGAAAAAGCCAAACTGCTCTTGGCTTCCATCCCGCCTTGCTGTTGCTTCGTTCGGCAAGCCTTCCCCTCAGCTCCACGTGCTGAGAAACTCATTTCCATGAACTTCTTCAGACTACCCGGGCTTCAGGAGAGGTGTAGTATTTCGGATACCAAACCTCCTCTTAAAATCCCTCTATCCGACTCCAGCCTTTATTTCTATAGATCTTTGTGTGAGTGTGTTGCATACATGTGTTTGGCTGTATTTTAATAAAAACAATTATTATTCTACTTCTGTTTGCTCCTTGACTCGGCCTGACCCCGTAGACATGGGTAAAAGATCTCGCTACGTTGCTCTGCCTCTCGTATTGCTAGCTTGTGCTCTTTTGACTAATTCCCAACTTTGTAATTTGGAGTGCACTTAGGTGTTCCTCACGGGAGCCCCAGAAATCAGGGTGACAGTGGGCTAAGGAGACAAATGGAGGGTTAAATCATGGGTATAATATTGGCAGAACTCTCATAATGATGGGTAACAAGTAGGAGCAATCTTGTCATATATTGTAAGTACCATTAATAAATTTCATCTGGGAGGATGGAAAATTTTGCATTGTCTTTGGCCTTCTCCCAGAAGAGGATGCTTCCCTCACTTGTCCCACTGAAATTTAATTATGATGAAGGGTTCATGTATGTGTTCCCCAGGTTGGCAGGCACAGAACCAATCAGTGGTAGAAAGGGGAAGCCTTGATCTATAGATTTCTTTTCAGGAATTCAGTTTCTCTAATCCTATACTCCATCAATGATTGGAATGCCACACCTGCTGTTATGATCATGAGACAGAATAGGATGCTATGTTACCCCAAAGTGCGGGTGCCACAAGGGCCACCCTGCAATGCCAAATACCTCCTTGAAAAAGTGGGGAATTAATTA
This sequence comes from Ctenosaura bakeri, assembly GCA_948474755.1. NCBI lineage: Eukaryota > Metazoa > Chordata > Lepidosauria > Squamata > Iguanidae > Ctenosaura > Ctenosaura bakeri. The sequence continues at coordinate 50,344 of CAOLHI010004022.1, forward strand.
GCTCAAAATCAGGAGGCTGCGAGGGGGGGCAACTTAGCGAGATCTTTTCTACCATGTGAGGAAAGGTTGGGCATGACCTTCGGTCCAATAACATACATATGATGTACGCTGTGGATTGCACGTGAGGTTGACAGTGCATGAGGTAATCCCATGTAACTCTAGCTGAGTCATTGTGGTATGTAACCGGGGCAGAGGGTTGCATCAGATATGGGAAATGCAAAGTTGGCTGGATGTTGCATCAGCAAGGGTTGTATATAGGGAGCTGGGTTCTAGCCAACTGTCCTCTCGATTGCCTGATTGTGTTGGCCAGAGGCTATGCCCAGAAGAGGCTATGCCAGCTGTGTGCAGAAGGAATGCTGAGCTTCTGTTTGGAGGATCTGCAAATCCTGTAAATATGTACTTATTGTAACAGAAGATTAAATGCCTCCAAGTTGGAAGATAACACTGTGTGGGTGAGTTTTTGTGGTTTCAGAGCATTGCTGCTGGTTTAAACTCTGCTGTGCATGCTTTAGAAGCTGTGTCAACATACTCTGCTATATGTTGGTTTTTGATACACTTGACTCTGGTACAGCTTTTTGGCCAGAGCTCAGTGGCAGGAGGGAAGTGCTATTGCTCTTTGGCATAGCACCCATCATCCACCAGCCCTCCACATACCAGTGTTTACAGGCACACACAGGAAAAGAACCAGCCAGAGATTCAGAAGTAAGCTAAAAATGTGTTTTATTTGAGGGGAATTTGCTCACACATGCAGACAAAATACACACAATCACACATTTACATAAGAGCTAACTGAAAGAGAAAGGGATGAAAAATTATAGAGAGGCTGAGGGATTTGGGGGGATTTATAATTACCAGTCCAGAAGAGTAGTGAAGAGCAGAAATGTATTTTGGCTTAGGTACGACCTAAGGGCAGTTCTCATTCAGAAGCCAGACAGACAGAGTGGCAGGTAGACCTTCAAGAGACTGCACTGGGCGTCCTGAAATCAGGGGTATTTGTACCCTGAAAATGGCTTGTGGCTGTGAAGGTTCCAGATGCAAGATAAAGGGAACCTGTTGTGGACAATGAGTCTTTTTGCCTGTTGATGGGCTTAGTGCTTGATTGACAAAGACATGATAGGTGTTGTAATAGCTGTCTATTGTGGGTGCTGTGAAGAAAGAGGAAAGAATCCAGGTGTACAAGGGATGGATATCTGTCAATCAGTGTCCTGGTGGGCTCCTCACAGTTGGGTTCCCTAGAAAATTCCAGCTTCTGTTTAAGCCTATTATCCACAGGAATGGTGTGTATTTGCCTGACAAATGACTCAGTCTTACCTGGAGGAAGTTTGGAGTTGACCCATGTTTCTCACATTTACAGTCAAATTCTTTCCCTCGCTCAGTTTGGCCTCTCTGTCACCTCTCAGGCTTGGATTTGATATCAGAGCCAATAAAATGTGTTGCCAATTACACATGATGCCAATTTGGTATGGTGCCCATCCAAACCATACTGACACTGGGGACCCCCAAAGTGGGGCCTTACAACTAGTTGGCATACCACTTGCTCAACAGTTTCCCTATCTGAGCTGAAGAAGGTAGTCTTGAGTGTGGCACTGAGGTCAATAGTGCAATTAAACAATAATGCTGATACCGCATTGCCTGGAGCAGCTTGAAAATTCATAGCTTTCATGAAAGCCACTGGTATGTCTCGAATTATATTAGGATCAAAAGTGTGGCAGGAAACACACTCAATTTTCTTTTCTTTCATGACCTGATCAAGATCAACTTTCAGGCTGTTTGTGATTTCTGAATGGACTTTTTTTTGCAATTAATTAATTAAAGGCAGTTTTAATCAGAAAGAGATGAACAGCGAATACAATAGCCACCTCACAATTCTCAAGCAAATCATAGAGCTGCAGATGATTAGTATCTCAACAATTTGAAGGTAATGAAATGATCATTGACTCCAAGTGGTGAAAGATGTGGAATGCTACAGCTTCACACAAATAAGAACCCATCATTGAGCTTATTCAGTCAAAGTGATGGTAGCAAAAAACAACCTATGTTCCTATCAGTATTACATATGATTAATGCCCTCCAGTAGAGCATTGCCACCTGTTCAAGGAGCCATTTAAATGTAAGCCCAGAGGAACAGGTACAGCTCTTGAAGGCCCACTGTAACCTTCTGCATTAAAATCTGAAGATAAAAATGCCTCTGGCCAATTTATGTGACATACTTTTCAGACACCTGGAGACATGGAGCTAGGATGCAATAAAATCCTAACAATACTTTCTAGCTGAGGTTATAGAGAAGCTGGTCTACTATACGTAATATAGACCCTTTTCCATCCTGATAGCTGATACCTGCCAGATCTGGGTTTGGATTATGGACTTCAAGTGAATGCTTTTTTTTTTTTGAGAGACAGCTGGAAGTTTTCTGTCACCATTAAGGAGAAACAAAGTCAAGACTACTTTTGGAGAAAATCAGCCTAAGTCCTGTGAAATATCAATATGTAACATCCAGTTTTTTTAGTATGATGTTGGAGTGGGTGCTGACCTCTTAAATAGAGGTGCTCATGGAAAATATTGATTAACTGGGCCAATTCTAATATGATTTTAGGTCCTTTTCTAGAAAACAACCTTAGAAATCTGAGAAGACATACATTGGGGAATGGCAGGTCTCGATGAAGGGTAATGCTATTGGTTCTTCTGGACTTCTCAGCAATGTTTGGATATCATTGACCTCTGATCAGTGAAATTAAACTTAGAAATTATAACGCTGTGGTAGTTCTAGTCACTGGAACAGTGGTTTCATAAAATGGTGTGGGAAATTTCTTTGTCCCATGGCCTCTGGTACAATGGGTGCTTCAGAATTCTGTCTTATCCCCCGTGTTGTTTAACATGTACATAAAACCACTGGGGAAAGTAATACAGAGATCTGGGCTGTAACATTACTGATATGCTGAAGTTCTACATGTGAGTTGCAGAAAGACTGTAAAGACAGTGAGTCAGGTTGAATAGGGGTGAACAAACTGATTTAGGCAAATGTGAGGGGAGAAATTGGGTGGCTGCAGCCAGGTACATCCATGTCTCCCCCCATGTTCAAATGAACAACCAAGCAGTACTATGCTGAAGTGTTCAAGTGGCCACAAAACTTCATGTTTAAGCACATATATTATGTGTAAGATCTAAGAGTTGCCTCATCCCCTTACTTTGCACGTAATGCCTCTGCATAAGCACTTTGGCTCACATAACATCATTGGTGTAAAATGAGCCAAGGATGGGCCCTTTACTGTATAATAGGTTGTTTATACAAGACCTAAGAGAGGAAGCATCTTGCTCTTAGATATCCTTTTCCTTGCCTCCTCATACATTACATTACTGAGAGAATTCATGCTTTCAAATGAATCGGAGGCTTCTGCTACATTGGCTCCACTATGTATAAATAATGCCAACAAATAAAACTGCCGTGGGTTCCTGAGCAGCAAAGTCTTGCTGGAGGACATTAATGTGTGCTGCTACTAAATCAAAGTGTTCTGTGGAATATATTTTAAAAGCCTTGCCTTATGCCTAAATAAAACCCCTTTTACGAGAAGCTGATCCATGAGATGCCACCTTCCTACACTGGCCTGTTTTAAAAAAAACATGGTTGTGTACAGAAGGTGCTCTCCCCATTAATCTTGTTACAGCTTGTTTGTATCCTTGATATTCCAAATTAAATTTGTAAATTATCTCAACATTTTAAATATGCTCTTTTCTGCATAGCAGATGCAATGAGCAGCCTGCAGTCACCCAGTCTGTGTTTCTTTTTCTTAATTATTCCCAGGGTTAAGAAAAAAGGCTCCCAAGCTTTCAGTGTTGTTCACTGAAAACGGGATAAAATACAGCAAATTCTAATGAACCAGTGTGTGTACTTTGAGATTTCCTCCTCTCTCTTTAGCACCACATTTGCATCCTCCTTCCAGATTGCTCTAGTCTCTTCCTCTTTATTGCCACACAACATCAAGCACTATAGCTCAGATTCATGTTGCGGAGAAAATTCTGTACTATTAGAGGAGAGATTGTCTTTCTTTCCTCTGTGAGGAGTTTTGTTTTATGTCCCTAATGGAGGAGCTGAATGTTGAACTGCAGAACTGCTTAAGCCATAACATTTAATTTTCAACTTTTGTCCTTTACAGCCTATTAACTCAGAGGCTGTTTCTCTCCCTTTCCTCATTTTCCAGATGCGAATTGATCTCATTGTGCTCGAATGAATAAATGGTCCTAGAGTCCAAAGCTTTTCCACATGTATTGAGCTTGTAAATTAGAACTGCTTTTCTCTTCTTTTCTTTTTGGGAGAGCTTTTTCAACACAAGGGTGGAAAGTGTGCCTTTGCTTCATTTCCAAGTGGCTCCAGTCTATATTTTCTGGCCATCTGGGATGGGCCTTTGTTACTGAAAACCTCTATTAGATGATAAAATGTACTATCAAGTGATATGGTACTTAAAATCAGTGATGAACTTCTGCAAGAGTAAAGCTTCATAATCTCTTTCTTCATTCTCACTGAAGTTCTGTTATTGTGATTTTGAATAACTCCCAAGTGTGAAATTTTATTGTCTTGACTTTCCATTTCATTTTTTTATTTTACCAGTCATCTGATAATTGAGAAGTTTCCTTTTCTAAAGTCAAATATGTCTCTGTTGGACTTCTTGACAATTGCCATCTGAAATCTGAAGAATATTTGATTCCACTGTGGTCACAATTTTCAGTGGTTTCAATAGCATGTCTTGTCCCACTTTCCAGATAGGGTCACCATAACAAGGGGGGAAATATTTTCTTGGGTCCCAGAGGGGCCTGGAAGCTCATTCTGGAGTGTATTTACACTATACTACATTACACTACACTACACAGTAATAGCAACTGGCATTGCTCTGTCCTATGGAATTTTAGGATTTGTAGTTTGGTAAGGGATATAGATTTTTCTTCCAGAAAGCTCTAAGGATATAGTTGGGGAAATGCAGTAGAGAATTCTGTGAACCTAAATGGGAGGATTAAATAAGATGGAGCCAAGCACCATCAAACTGATAGAGTTATATAGTGTGGATCCTCCCTTAATTCTGAGTGGCATCCAGGTCAAGGACCCAAGTATCATTTTTTTGGGTGGGGGCATGAAATACAAACATGTAGCACAGGCCTTCTTTCTAATCTAACAGCAGCAGTCTCAAAAGCCATAAAAAATTGGTTTTAATTCTGCAATCCTCACTAAATGCTCTACATTTCTGAAAAACATGTACCTTTGCTACTTTTGTTAAATAATAACACCCAGCCAGAACTTCCTACAACTTTGTTAAGTGTTTTGTAACTTTTGGGTCATTAATAAAAGGATGATCCTGTCTAGAGCACAGTCTAGGGCACAGTCATTCAGAGAACCATGTTAGTTCTTTATTGTGACTTGAACTGCATTTACCTGCTGTGTCTAAGGGTAAATGATGTCAACCCCTTTCTATACCATGTTTTCTTTTAGATAAGATGTCCATGTTTCCTTTCCATTGTACTTGGTGGTTACATTGCTGTCAGAGATCCATATCTATTTATGATTTTGCAAAGTGGACTTGTCCTTGAACTTGTCCTTCTCTATTGGCAGACAAAAGACAACACACACACACACACACACATGTGTATATATAAATTACCTATGGTGATATGTATGTCTTGTTTATGCATTATTTCAAATATAGAAAATTTGCTTCAGAGGCCACAGTAGGAAATTGTGTGGACATCTTGTAAATTGTCTCAGGGCAGGTGAAGAAAAACTACTTTGACATTTATCTAGGAGATAGTTTTGAAAGCTGTGTTTTATTTCATTGATGAAAATGCTGCTGAGACACAATGTTATTCATGATTTCATATCTGCTTTTGATTCTGAGGAGAAGGAATAACAACAAAAATCAGTGAAGCTTTTTGGTAAAATTGTTATCAATTGAAATATTATCTAATGGCAATTAGGAAGGATGCTGTAGCAACTTTATATGGTATTTCTTGCTTAACTTAGCTTTTTCGGATATGGCAGTTTTGTTAATCTAAGGGCATCTTTGCTAGAAGTGAAGTATCTACTTTTGCTCAGACATTAGTAGTAGAGAGCAAGTAAGTCTTTTCAGGTCACCCTAATATACTGCAGCGTAGATATGCAGATCTCCTTTGTAGAAAGCAAAGGATATAGCAAAACTTATTTCTGTGTCTGAGCAACAAGTTATCCATCTTTTTAACTGAAGTAATTAAACAGTCTTGAAAGGAATGTATGTATGTATGTATGTATGTATGTATGTGTGTGTGTGTGTGTAAAGTATCTACAGGACAACAAAAATTATCAGATTGGTTGCATTTATACAGCAGAATAGGGTGATAGAATGGATTTTACTACTTAAAACTATTTATAGGATATTATTTTCCTTGGTTCCTCACATGAAAATCTCCCCATAAATGGAAAACTAGCAAATCAAGGAGAATATTCAACTCTACCATTCCCCAACATGGTGCCCTTCAAATGACTGGACCACAATTCCCACTGTCAACATCCACTTTCTATACTGGTCTGGGCCAATGGGAGTTATAATCCAAAAGGTGCCAGGTTCTAGCCCATCACTTGCCTGCTTTGTTGGCTTTCTGTTCATAGGAATTGTTTTGACATAGGAAAGGTGTTCAGAAAAATGGCTTCTCACCTGCTTTGTGGTGTCATTCATTTTTACCACTTCAATATTGGTCTGTCTTATTCAGCTGCTTGCCTGAGGTTTAAACCAGATGCTAAGTTAAATACTGGGAAGCATTAAGAGCAGCTGACCAAAAGTATTGTCTCTGGAGGTCTTCAAGACTCAATAGGCATGTCAGATGGATATATGATGCACTGGATTTTTTTTTTTCTTCCAACCAGAGGATTCTGTGGAGAGATGCTACATTCCAGATAGGTCCTTTCTCCTTTTTGAACGATCTGGATGCATGAGAGTGGTGACTGAATCTTTATATCATCCTCTGGAAGGATAACAATGAATAAAACTATTCAAGTATAAGAAGAGTGTGCTACACAGCCTCCTAGTTCTGCCTACTTTGCAGATTATAAAAGCAAAAACAATCAGTCACAATCTGTGTGGGGTTGAGGTATGGATACAATTGCCATTTTAAAAAGCTTTTAGAAAGCAGGTAACTGCTATGTCTCCAAGGATGCCTGCTGTACTTTTAAGACCTGAAATGTTCAGTGTCAATGACGTCTTCAATTACTGGCTTGGGTTACTGTCTATGAAGGATGGGAGATTCTCCTAGGGACAGACAACAAGTGATCTAATGCAGCAAAGTGAATTATCAGAGGTTTATTTTACAGGGTTAATTTAACTGCTGCCAGGTCTGAAATTGAGAACCATCTTCATGATACAGATTTGGCAGCATTAGCTGACTTCAAGTTCTCTCCATGGTTTCGTACCATAAAATCTCAGTGTGCTTGCAAAGAGTATCTGTCAGATTTGAGTGCTCATTCTCAGCGAAGGGTTTTTACTGCTTTATAATATCAGATGGTGCACACAGAAGCTGTAGAAGAGTGGAATAAGACAGTGGAGTGTGAATCAAGACACAGAATTTGGGAAACTGTGTTTTTTATAAGATACAAGCTGTTACTTGTGCTTATTTGATCGATTTCTAGCCTGCTTTATAATCCAGAATTATCCCCAGGGTGACTTCTATAAAACAAATAAATATAGCCATAGTACAGATAGGAGCCAGCATAGTGGTTTGAGCATTGCACAATGGCTCATGAGTGGGATTCAAATCCCCACTCAGTCATGGTAACCCACTAGGTGACCTTAGGCAAGTAAAACATTCTCGCCCTCAGAAAATCCTTGATAGGGTTCCTTTGGGGTCACTGTAAGTCAGAAAATTATTTGAAGGCAAACAACAACAACAACAACAACAACAACAACACAGATGCTATGCTGACACAGGTAAGGAATTATTTTGGATTTTTCATAATGGGTAAGAAATTCTTACTATTGGATAAAAACACAGCTTAGCTCTATGTGTTTCTTGGTATGACAGAGGAAGCACAACTTTGGACTTTGGCTTGTGGAGGTTCTTCATCCAGTCTGCAGAGGGTCTTGGGCCAAGACAGCTGGTCACTTCCTTGTCAGTGTGGTGGTGAATTTGGTTCAAGTTTCACTTTGAATTTTTAAGGACTCATGCCCCACAAAATAGGTTCAGCACTTTGAATAGCTCCTTTAAAGTTGAGAGTAAAAGCTGGAGTGGACTCACCACTCTGCTAACATGGAAGCCATCAACCAAAATTTGTCTTGGGGAAATCAGACTCCTGCTCAGGTTTCTCTTCTCCCCTAAGCCACACCCCATCATGTAGGGAGATTCCCCTGATGTATTGCTGACTTTTCACATCGGGGAGGTGAGAGGTGCATGGAGAAAATCGTGTTGCTGTTTCTGAAAATATAACTAAGATTCTTCCTCTGCTTACTTTAAGCAGATTGCAGAAGAATGGAGCGCTGATTTAGAGATAAAAAAAAGCAAAACAAAGATACACTTTACAAGCTTTGTATCTTGTTCAAGGAGGACAAGCAGGGAACAGGCAAAGCCACCCAGACTGAAGTCTGGACCTCAGGAATTCTTGGATGTTCAGATGGTGTCTGTGACTGGCAATGCTTCCCTTCAGCTTCAGCTGTGGCACAAATATGTCAGTAATAACAAGACAGAATTGTTATTCACTGCTGCAGAGAGGACTGTCAATATTTTATTAAGATTATAATGATTCAGTGTAATATGATATGATGTAATGTAATATAAATTCTGTCTCATCTTATATTTAGATTATGTACTCTAATATGACTATGACAATGATTCTTAACCTGGGATCCGGGGACCAGTGGGGAGTTTCAGAGCCCTCACAAGGGATCCCTGAAGCCCTTCTGCTGGATACCACCACCAGCGTGCAATGGGTGTGTGTGTGTGTGTGTGTGTGTACAGCTGCCAAAATTGCTCCCTTGTTTTGTCAGAGATGTAGTGGCTGGGGGTGTGCCAAGGACTTGGTGGCAGGCTTGTGCATATGCCCTAACTGCTCCCTCATTTGCAAATGAGGGAGTAGTTTGGGTGTACACACACACACACTCTGCTGCCTCATCTCTAATGAAAGAGACATGACAAAAGACATGTATATGTGCCTAAACTTGGAGACCAGGATCATTTGGCCATGGAAACCAACTGGTTGACCTCAGTCAAGTCACATTCTCTCAGCCTCAGAGAAAGATAAAGGCAACAAGAAAACCCCCATGATAGGTTCTCCTTAGGATCACCATAAGTCAGTTTCAAAGGCAAGAGAAATGATGGCTAGAAAGAACCTCCCCCTCTCAAGAGCACTTTGTTGTTGTGTGTCTCCAAGTCACTTGTAAGTTATGGCAGCCCTAAGGTGAACCTATCACTGGATTTTCTTTGTTTTGGAGTGGGGCAAGGTTTGTTCAGAGAGAGTTTGCCTTTGCCTTCCTCTGAGGTTGAGAGAATGTGACTTGCCCAAGGTTACCCAGTGTCTGAGTTAAGAGATTTAAATTCTTGTTTCAAGAAGCCTTTAATAAATATATAAACATTTGAATATTTAATTCTAAATTTACATATTTAAATCTTGAGTTAAGTCTTGGGGCTCTCCAGCAACAAATTATATTTATGGGGGTCCCTGGGAAAGAATCACTGGACTATGGCAATGAAGTATTCCATTCTTTTTAAGTACAAAGCAGTCTTGACTTGGATAGGTTACCTCTGGTTAAGGTACCTCTGTTAGGTTACCTCTGGTTAAGAGATAAGAAATTAAACAGGATAGGATAGGACAGGATAAAGATTTTGGCCAACTTTCTTCAAGTGCAGATTAGCTCCATGTTTGGTAGAAGTTGCTAATGACACAATAATCATATGTGTGTGCACTGTTTCTGAATGATCCTTCTGAGTGGAAATTCCTACGTACAGACAACTCAGCAATAAGCCTACAGCTACTGTCAGTTTCCTTTCTCCCTGACAGCTCAATGTGAAGAGCTATTTTAATATGGGAGAGAATTTATTCACCATATGATTTCCCCAACTGCAGTCAAAAGACTTGTAGTAGTATGTGATCTGCTGTTTCTAGAGACTAGCTTTAAGGAGGAAGGACAATCTTCTGTGTCTGTCTGTATCCTTATAGTGCAGTTCTTTGTACAATAGTTCAGCAGTTTGGTAATTGATTATACAATTCCATCTGCACTCACCTGACCACCAAGATGCCATCTGAACTCAGCATAAGAAACCAGGTCAGTGCCTAATTACAAGATTGGTATGAAAATTGACAGGGAGTTGCAGCTAATGATGTTCACACATATTATGGCAAACTAAGCCTTTGGAAATGCACAGCATTTTTAATGATGAGAGTTACTCTTAGCTTGGTTTAAATTCTGAATCACTAGTTCAATAGCTGCAGTGTTTCAGAGTACACTGTCTGCTTTAGGCACGATAGCAGATTATTACAGTCTTTATTTAATAAGAGAAGAGTTTAGAGTGTCTCTGCATTACACATACCACCTTGAAACTGCCATGGCTCTATTCTATGGAATCCTGGAGCTGGTAGTTGGGTGAGGGACTTAGAACTCTTGAACACTGGATATTCCTGGCACAGAATTCTAAATACGTCACCAAAGTCCAAATTCCAGGATTCCATAGGATGGAGCCATGGCAGTTAAAGCTATATCAAGGTGTTATAACTGTGTAGTATACATACATTCTTAGTCTGGAAATACAGTTTTACAAATGTGAAAAACTTTCCATCAGTCCAAATCCTGACAATATGGAAATAGGGAATGTGCAGTCCTCCAGACATTGCTGGACTAAAGCTTCTATCATCCTTCACCATTGACTATGCCGATGGGACTGACAGTTCAACATCTTCTGGGTTTCATATGTTAGCTATCCCTCCTAAAATGGACACCAACATGGGAATGAGAAAGTAAGAAGATGGCAAACAGCACAATCCTTTATATGTTTGCTGAAAAGCAAGCCCCACTGAATTCCATGGACCATACTTCTGGGTCAGTGAACACAAAATATATCATTTTCCTCTTAAGCTGTTGCATATTCACTGAGTAATTCTGCTTTATTATTACCTATTGGTATCACATGGAACTAGAATTTTATAAACATTTGGGACAAAGACCAGTTAACATATTTTTCAGTTCACATTTGTGTGTGCAAATATTTTAAAATAAAAGAGGAAAAAGATGTGCTTTTCTGTATCATAAGCAGTAGGAACAGCACCACTCATTCTTCTAAGGCAGAAAATCCAATGCTCCCAATTGAATCTCTCTCTTTCTCACTCTGTCTATGTACTTTAGAGGTCACTGCTACACTTCAGGTGTTTCAAAGGTGGTGAATTTAAAATGAAAAATGAGGTCTGCTGATATTAAGTGCTGTAGCTAATGATGTGAGGCTAATGAATTGTGACCTGTGTTATTACAGTGAAATATTTACAACCAGTGGAAATCTCAATTAGATTACAGGCTTTCCGCATGATGGATTGCAAGGGGGAAATGGTACCTTGGGAGAACCGTAAGAAATCTTAAAACTTGTTGGAAAACTGCCCAAGAGACCCTGAGAAATAATTGTAAGGAAAGTGTGCACTGCCTTGCCCTTTGGGTATGGTTCTTTTGGGAGCATAGCTGCAGATGCCATTCTGATACAATTCAACACTGCAAAGCAAAAGATTTACAAGGTAGAATTTTCCCCCTTGTACAGGGATCAGCAATTATAGATAAGGCAGATCATCATCTAGGGTAAAGCATGTAGTGCCAAAAGTCCTTGTGATTCCAAACTTCCCTTGATTCTTGCTAGACTCTGACTAGTCTAGGATTTGTTTGTTTGTTTTGTTGATTGGTTTCTTGATTTTCTTTATGATATGGATAACACAATGTGATACTAAATGCTCAGACAACTTTCTTATGAAGAATTAATCCAGGATTTGGGAGCCACAGCCCTTCCTGTCCTTTACACAATGCCACATGAATAATGCACTCTGGTTTTCTGAAAGGCGCATCTATTATACATGTTTGAGTGGCTGTCCAATTCAAGCCTGGTTTAAAGGACCATTTAAGAATGAAGAGCAGCCAAACCACACAGCTTGCAGTTTGTTTGTTTTCTTTTGCCGGTACTCTATTAATGGTGTTATCTCTACTACAAGATAACACTTTAATACCACTTTAACTTCTATGACCCCATCCTATGGAATTCTGGGATTTGTAGTTTCATGAAGGACTTGGAATTCTCTGCTAGCGTGCTCTGATGCTGTAATTCAGGGAAGTGCACTAACAAAGTCTAAGAACTTCACTGAACTACAAATCCCAGGATTCTATAGGGTGAAACTAGGGAGTTAAAAGTGATATCAGAGCACTATAATTGTGTTGTGTAAATATTTCTAAGTTATGCAGAGTTTAATTGGCCTAAGCAGAAGCTGCAGTTCTGCACTGTGCACTTCAACCCATGATGGAAGGTTTCCAGAGGCATGCAAAACTAAAGCTTGCCTTGGGCCAGATAATCTTTTTGCCTAGAGTACAACTTGATCTGGATAAGAAGTAACAAGAGGAAGGGTAAGAGAGCTTTTTAGGAGCTGAAATAGCCACATGAATTTATACCTGATTATATCAAAGAGAAAAAGAGGGAAGACATTCATTGTTCTCATAGGGATATAAATTTATATTCACTACATTCTTGCAAGCAAGAAGAATAATTTCAAAAGTTTCTGCTCTGCTGGCTGAGATTATAAGAGTTTTTGATGATTTTTCACATTACAGATTTTTTTTTAAAAAAGAAATCATTTATGCAAAAGTCTCCAAAAATTGTATAGAAAAATGTTGAGGTTTGCACACTTTTTTTTTTTTTTTTTACAAAATGTGAGACCCCACTCCACCCCCTGTGCAAATGATGTTTTTGCAAAAAATTCCAAAATGCAAAAAGCCTGGAAGCTATTTTCTCAAGCAGTGTCACTCTTGCTGACAATCAGAACATTGTTTATTGTTGATAATGATGTTTATTTATATCTCTATGCTTTACAGGAAGTGATAATTCAATTAATTCAGTTTTCTTTCATTAATGTGGGCACGGTGCAGAGCTATCACAACTATAATCTCCTTCTGCTGTCACTCCACCCTCAACTGATAACTGCTATCCTGGACAAGTTCCAAATTGTGTGAGATTTGGTTATACAAAAGATAGAAGTCAATTGGCTTTCCAAATGTTGCTGGATTGCAGCCCCTATTGCTCTATAGCATAGGCTATGCTGGCTAGGACTGATGGGAGATCGAACTGAATGTCATTTGGAAGGTTACACTTTCCCTACTGTGAATAACAATATCTACGTTCCCAGACTCTAAGAAAGTCTATTGTACTTCGTATAATGCAGGGCTGAGAGATATAATTAAGCATCTTCATCTTGAGTGCTTTGGGAATATTTGGGTTGTGATTTAGACCTGTCCTTTTCCTCAAAATCTTCCAGAGAATACTTTGTAATTCTACTAATAAAAGAGAACGCCAAAGTCTCTAGCTCTCTCTGACTCAAATTTTTATCATTCACTCATCACACATTTGTCTGGTAATCTGGGACCATTTGTGGTTAGTGTGGGGCTGCATATTGGTTAGCGTGGGGATGCATATTTAGAAAGAATGGACACAAAACACATTTTGTTGGAAGAGAAAGGGCCTCAGCTTTATTAGTTACTGCTGAATAGGCTTAGCCCTCTGGATGAGTCTGGATCCAGACACTGGTTAACCCTCCCACTGGCCAATAGAAACCCATTCAATCAGCCAATCTAAAAAAGTAGTACTGGAATGAGAGATGTGGCAATCAATTTGTTCAGAAGTGACTGTGTGATTGCTCTGCTGCTTGGGAGTGAGACAGAGCCCTTTGCCCTGATCTGTGAATGACCTAGTTGCTGGCACCTCCAAGGTCTCGTAAGGAGATCCCTCCATACTGGGTATGATGGGGGCATGTGCCCTGTCTACTGTTGCATGGGATCAGGCCTCCATGCCTAAACCACATTATCTTGTGACAATTAGCATTAGCAGTATGGTACCACTAACAAAACAAATCTGTATAGAAGCACCAAACACTAGAAGAAAGCAGGTAGGGTGATAATTGAAGCCGCCTGCTGGCATGGTAGGGGAAACATCTTTTATAGGGTGGGAGAGGACATGTGTGAAGCCTTCACTTGCCTCTGCATACTGCCCATGACAGCCAAACAGGCTGCCTCTGATTGGCTGGACTTCCTACACAATACCAGAAACCAGGAAGACTGTGTGGGCTTCTGGGAAAGAGAAACAACCTTAGGCACCCTGAACATGGCACCCAATCTTACTTCATCGGCAACTGTGATATGCAAACTGGCACTCCTGATGAGTTGGGAAACATACTTACCCATATTATCATACAATTAGTTTATCTAATTGTACCATTTTGCCTGTGAAAACTAATGGTATTCTGTTCACATCTCTGAGACAGGACTCTGACTGAAGAGAGGATAGCCAGATATATGAAAGAATAGTTAAAGACAGGTTTTAATTTCCAAAAAGAGGAAGAAACTTTGTTTAGCTTAGCTATAGTGCAAATACAAAAACACATAAAGGTTCTTGAAATTGGCTTGCAGCCTCATTTTTTTAGGGGAGTATCTTCATTCATGCTTGGGAAGATGGAATATTGATATCATGAGGCACCAAGCTGTTCACTGGGAAAAATCTGCTCCTTTATTGAGATGACCTTTTGTCACTTAAATTTGTAATATATATTTTCATTATGCCAGAAGTATCTGACAGCAGAAAAATATAGGTAGAGTTCCCCCACTTTTTTTTTCTTTAGGTACCCAAGGTCTGTCATCCTTTCATATACTCTGACCTTGAGCTGATTATATACAGAATACTTTAGATTGCCTTTTTAAAACTTGGAGCATGCTGTGAGGTTTTGAAAAGACAAAGTAGAGTAATCAAAAAGCAAACAAGGGGGCTGATGTCATCTATGACCATATGCTAAAATGCTTGATAAATATACTGGCCCTTTACAACCCCAGTGAAGACTTGTCAGAAAACTGAGAGTTGCAGTGCTGGTTGATGGCTCCAGTATCAACAAAGAGTTTCTGGATTTTATTTTGTTATTCAGCACTTTGGATAGCTCCCGTAAAGGTCAGGCTAAAAACTGGAATAGACTCACTGCCACATCACCATTGGTGTGTAGTATTTTTAGTTTTAAGTAGTAGAATCATATAAAAAGTTTTGTCTAGCTGTTTCCATGATCTGAATGATAAAGTTGCCAAAATGTAATTTGTCATATATGATTCAGATATTGTCATATATGTTTCAGATGACACAGTGTTTCTTGAACATGACTCACAAATAATTACATGTCTTGGTTTCGATCTTCTATACATGGAGATTACATTAAAGTTTGCCAGTTTAAGTCAAGTGCACAATTATTTTTCTTGATTTTATTTTTGGCATGACTTTCATCACACACTGAAAGTGGAAATGGGATCATGCCCTCCAGCCCTGCCCTCTCTGTGTTAACTGGCCATGGCTTTGCTGGTTATGTCTTTGTTGACCATGTGAAATGGCCCTGTCCCCAAAGGACTCTTCCGTACCAATAAGAATTTTGCCATGAGTGGAGGAGCCCTATGCAAATACTTCTGTATATGCATGGCACTATTCTACATGGTTGCTGAATATGTGCAGCTGGGAGTTGGTCTGGCCAGTGTGTGTTTATATACAGAAGCACGACAGAGTAGGTGCACTTCTACTTTTCCTCTCACATATTCATGAGATTTGTGTGAACTCTCCACTCCATAATTAGTAGGATAATACTTGCTTGTGAGTGTCAATATATAAGCAACTTGTGTGCATATCACTCAACTTGCCCTATATACAGAGTTAAGAACAAGAATTTCCAGAGGCCACCATGAGCTCAATTGTCATATCTACTAGTCTAAACCAACAAACATTTTTACCAACCCTCATTCCTTGACTCTTGTTGCTTCATTACAATGCTATTGTTCAGTAGAACTAAAACTGCAGAATTCCTTTCTCAAATTACAAACTCTGCATCTAGTGATCCTATGGATTTTGGCTCTGTCTACACTGTATCTCGAACTCTCAGACTTCCCATGCATGATTCCCCATTTTTTCCTCTGCCAGTGTTATATGAGTTGAATTCTAAGTTTTAGTTCTTCCCAGCCCTACTTTCTTTTTGACTCTTTTTAATCTCCTTATCTATGATTTATTGCTTAACAAAGGTTTTATTTTTAAGGCAATGCATGCTCCATCTTTTTTTCTCTGAGCTATATTTTTCATTGTCCATCCTGATTTTATATTAACCTTCTTCTTGCCTCAGTTTTCTACTTCTGTCTTCTTTTTATTCAAGACCTACTTTCCATCCTCTCATTTTATTATTTAAAGTATTTTTGTATTGCTTCCCAGCCCACTAGGACTCCTTTCAGCATCCTTGCTTACACTCTGTCTGTAAAAATCCCTTTCCTATGAAATCTCCCCTGTTGCAGAGGCTGGTGATGTTGCAACATCTGGCCAACTGGCAACATTCATTCCCTCATAGCATCTAGACTGAAAGCTTTAGCTTTCTAAGCAAGCTTGTTCCCCATGAAATCATTTTCAATAAAATTACCATCCTTTCTTCTTTCGCTATTCTGTAGAACTAGCATATTTACCTGGTGCTGCCCGCAATTTTATTTTCCCCTTAAGAACTTACCCAACTGTCTTCTCCAGTACCTGTAACTTTTCCCATATTCCCCAATGCAATCTGTATTCAGAGTTATTTACATACACAGTTTGGGTTCCTGAGGGAATACACTGTTCTATTCCTTATGCTAGGCCTCATCTCCATGGCAACTGACCTATTCCAGTACCTGTAACTTTTCCCCATATTCCCCAATCCAATCTGTATTCAGAGTTGTTAACATACAGAGGCTGGGTTCCTGAGGGAATGCACTGTCCTCTTCCTTGCTGCTAGGCCTCATCACCATAGCAACAGGCCTATTCCAGTACCTGTAACTTTTCCCCATATTCCCCAATCCAATCTGTATTTATAGTTCTTAACATACAGAGGTTGAGTTCCTCAGGGAAAATACTATCTTCCTCCTTGCTGCTAGGATCATCTCTTTAGCAACCGACCTATTCCAGTACCTGTAACTTTCCCCCATATTCCCCAATCCAATCTATGTTGTCTGGTGATGTTGATGTACTGGCTTTTGATTTTTTTGCTTTCTGTTGAATTTGTGCAATGGTTATACTTTTTTCTGGAAGAATTTTTTGCTTTGAATTTCAACTTTAAGATTCCTCACATATGTAACCCATGCAATCTATTGTACGAGGCAAGAAGACCTTGTAACTATGTTGTGTATGTCACTTTAATTTTTCTCACATATACCTCCCAAACATTTTCTGGCATCCTTATTGATGTTAGGCCTCACCTCCATAGCAACCGGCCTGAGGCCCAAGAGCTCTTGCCTGAGAATTCGAGAGGCTCTTCCCTAAAATGCCAACCTCAGGATTCCATAGAATTTTCACAGTCAGCCAATCATATGAGGTGTTCTGCCTCACACAGCCAATTATATGAAGTCTTTGCCTGCCTGACACAGACAAACTCACAAACAGATGAACATTGACTTTTATATCGTAGATCTAGATTATGTTCTGTATGTTCCACCCAACAAGAGTAAATCCAAAGAATGAACTGTGGAATTGTGAGTAAAAACAAACATTGCATTGATTCAATGGGTCTACTCTAATTGAGACTACTAGTAGGATTCAGACTCTACATTGTTGACAAATAATTGTTGCACAACCTTTTCTCCATTGTCTTCTGTATTTCTGCCTTTTTTTTTTTTTTTGGTAGGTAGATCTGTTCTAGTTCTTGTACCTTTAATTGAAAATTCCCTGTTTGCAAGACCTCCTGGGTTTATTTCTTCTTGTTGATTGCAGCTGAGGGATTAGTGATGAATGGCCTCCTAATTGCTCCAGAGTCACCTTCTGTTCGTAGACAGCTCAAGGCCAATTATAGTTTCTTTGCATTATTTCCCAAATCTTCATTTTAATGGCTGAACAGAGTTATTTCACTATGAAAGTAGTATAAGGATTCAAATAGTTAAAGCCTCCTCACCTGCAAGACACAGAATCTGACACTGGGACAACTGACAGGCTGCTCAAGGGAAAATTAACAGGCTGTTAATTACTAATCTTCTAACTGTAATTGGCAAGAAGAAATAAAATAGGAAACATTTAGTTAATTCTAGAAAGGACATTTGCATTATGGGACTTACACATGCAGACGTTATAGAAGCATCTTGGCCACCATAGAGAACTGCCAGATAACAAATAGCTTTTAATGTGTTTGTAGTGAAAGAGAAGCCATACCCTCAGTGACACTGAAAGGCTCTAGCACAGAAATGATCCTGCTGAATATTCTGTGCCCGTCACTATTTGTGGCTTCACTGATACAAGCACAATATAATATCAATTGGCTTTTCGTATTCCACAGAACAAACATGTCTTCTCTTTCACCTCAAGCATAGGGAGCCCTGGTGGCATAGTGGTTAAATGCTGGTACTGCAGCAACAAGGTTGTGAGTTCAATCCTGCTCGGCTCTAGGTTGACTCAGCCTTCCATCCTTCCATACGTTGGTAAAATGAGTACCCAGCTTGTTGGGGGCAATTAACTAACACATTGCAAACTGATTAGAGAGCACTTACCTGATAAGCGGTATAGAAATACACATGCCATTGCTATTGCTATGAAGGTGAAAGATTTCTACAAGACTCTGAAAGCTGGCTCATGGTATTCTTCATAGTAGGTTTTCCATATAAAATGTACTTCCCTTCTACATTTCAGTTCTTCCTCTTGAACTCCTTTAGAAGAGGGGCCATATGTCAAAGGCTGAGCTCATGCTTTGACCTCACAGGCATCCAGGTTCAATCTCATGCAGAGCTAGGAAAGATTCTTAGTTTGAAAACCCTTGTTAGTGATGCCAACTGGTGTAGACAAGACTGAGCTAGATGAGAACAAAACGACATTGGTCTTTTTTCAGGAAAGCAAAGCAAAGTACTTCTTTGTATATTGCATCAACTTTACAGAATTTACCCCCACAAAATGTGATGATGGACATTGATTCTGTCGGTTTGAGAAAGGATTTAGCAAATCTGTTGGTCTGAGAAAAGTTTCAGGAAATCCATAGCTTGATCAATGGCTATTTCAAGGGTGGCTCTGCTATTAGTAAAGTGAGACAATTGCATCAGGTGGCAGATATTTGGGGGCAAAAATGAAGCCCTCTCTCATCATTCCTCCTCAGTTCTCTAGCCATTCCATTTTCTCAGAGACACAGATATGCAGATCACATAGCTGTTCTTGTACCTTTTAAACAAGCCTGTTCCTCTAAGGTACAATGGAGGATGGTATCCTGCTCCTGAGTGTCAATGATATAGTGGACTGAGTGTTAGACAGAGCATTAGACTCTGGGAGACCAGGGTTTGAATCTCCTCACAGCCATAGAAAGCCATTGGGTAATCTTGGGCAAGTCATGTTTTCTCAGCCAAAAGAGGAAAACAATGGAAAGCCTCCTTTGAATAAATCTTGTCAAGAAAGTCTTGTGTGAGGACTACCATAAGTTGGAGTCAAATTGAAAGGACACAACAACAGGACGAATCCTATTGCCAATGTTCAAGACACCACTCCATTTGATTTTAAGGAGGGGAAGGTACCATATTCTTCTCTGTGTCAAGAGTTCAACTCCCTGCCTGTGCCTTTCTGCCAGCAATGGAAGGAAGGCGATAGTACTTGCCCAAGAGGAGGAGGCAGTGTGGGGTGTCCAATGCAAAAAATCAAGGAGAAACACTGAGCCGAGCAAAAGTAAGGGTTAAATCCAAAAGGTCCAGAATGCTAAAAGTCAGTCCAAAAGAGTCAAGAGAGCTGGAACATAAGAGTTGTGGGAGCTTGAGTTGCAAATTGCTACAGACTTATATGTTGACAAAAATAGGTGTTACTCATCATTGTTGTGTTTACTCAATCTTGCCCAAACAGCTTCCCTCTGAGTTGCTCATTTCTGTCTCCTCTGTGATTGGAGCTGGGGGGCAAAGGTGGATCTAATTCCTCTAAATCATTACTGGTCCCCTCTGTCACTGGCAACGTTTGCAACAACTCTGTCTCAGCTTGCCTTTCAGCTGATTTCCAAGACAGTTGTTCCCCTGTATGTTGGAGGTCCTGGGAGGGGCACCCAAATTACCAAATAAAAACACAAGATGGAGGAAATTAGACTTTAGCACTCTCTCAATGCTAAACAAGAGGTAGGGTAACTTTAGCTGGGATCTTTTAACCCTATGTCTACGGCATCAGGTCAGAAGAGTGGCCAGGCAAGTTTTAAAGTAACAAAATAGCAATTTTACTAAAAGACAAACAACAAACAAGACAACACGTGCACACTACTAACTGGAAATAGAAATGGAGAGTTTTCCGTAGTCCTGGAGAGAAGCGATGGTTGCAGGGGAGGAAACTCAGTGTGGCTTGCTGAGGGGAGCTCTCTGGACAAACCGACAGCAAGGCTGGATGAAACTCAGGAGCGATCCGAGAAGTTCAGTATGGGGTGAGCAATCCGAGGGGCACTCGGAATCAGGGTTTTTTTATAGGGTGGAGTCTACCTACAGGCCATGCCAAGCTCGGTGAGAACAAAGGAAATTTGGAGCTGGACAAAGGCGTTGGAAAAGGTCAGGTTTTACATGATGAGCTTAGCGCTGGATGACAATAGTATGGCCAGTATGCAAATGGCCTAACATAAAGGAATGGCTTGGCAGTCGGCCGGGCGTCTTTGTGTAAAGTCGAGCTGAGCAAGGTGGGTTTGCAAGAAGGAATGGTCCCTGAAGCATCAGAGAGGCATTAAGTTGCCTGCCTAAACGAGGTTTGGAATGTACAACCGTTAACGGCCGCGTCTATTACGTGCTTGTCCGGTGGCCCTTGCAAACACGTGGAGTAGGGTGGCAGAGAAAGGTCAAATAAAGGCCAAATTATTTGATATCAAGAGATATCTAGTGCTCTCACCAGACGTAGCATAACCGTGGTAGCATAGTTTGGTCTATCACTGGCTCTGTTTCTGGCACAATCAATTTCTCATCAACCTCGGAGCTATCATCTATCACACTCCGCTTCAGACTGGGTAGGTAGCTTTAATCAGTCTGGGGATCATTATTAATTGCAAAGCAGTCCTTCTGAAATCCCATGGGAAACCAGGATAGACAATTCAAATAAGAGAAAAATATTTGTTTTAAAGGACTTTTAGTAGTTTGCCATGAACATTTGTGGGCACAATTTGCCACCGAAATTCAGTATCAAAGGCACAGAGAGGCAGAGGGACTGGAGACAAATATTCAGCCTACGGAGGCGGCCACTTTTAGACTACCTGAATTCCGGGCCTGAGAGAGTGAGGCTATTGTTATGCATTTAGAATTTCAACAAGAATGGCAATATCAGCTCTTCTGATTACAGTGTTCAGGAATCCAGAGCTTTCAAATGGCAAAGGCTCTCTTGGGTCCTTTTAAACTAGGAAAGCATCTGTGTGCTGTATTTGAATGCAGTGTTTAGACAGAACTGGAATGAACAGCTTTATGTTCACCATTTAAATGCATCAAGGCTTTAGAAGATGTTGCCAACTGGAAAAAAAAAAGCCCTCTTTGGAACTGTTCCTGAGAGAGCACCTTGGGTGTGATGTGAAGAGATCTGTGATCAGAATCACCTATAGTTCTTAAAACTATTTACAAAATAATGGCAACTGTGAGCAACCTGAATCATAAGGGGACCAACCTATTCTGATGTGTGTATATGCACATTCGTGTTTGTGGTTTAATTCTTGTGGTTTAAACTACAGCATAGTTTTGCTCAATAAAATTTTCTCCCTAAGCTGCTAGTTGCCTTGGTGGGAGTGGAGAGGTGAATTATTTTAAACAGGAAAGTGGAAAAGGAGGAAAAAAGTTACTCCTTTCTCTCAGCAATGTGACTCAGGCTGTTTCAAAGCACATTCCATTGGCTACTGTTAACCTTGAAAACAAAACACCAAATGAAGGAAGATCTTCACCATGAATATCCCACATCATACCAAATTTGGCTGTGATATCAGGAGAAATGTAAAGGGGTACAGAAGCATATTTGTGTGTTTTGCTTGAGATTTGAAGTAAATTTGAGGTATGATCAGAGCTGAGATTAACAGTTACAATGGGGTCGGGGGGAATGTCCAAGGAACATGTTATCAGAGAATAGACCATCTGCTTCTACAGCAAAGAAAAAAGAATGGCGTAGGAGAAGCTTATAGAATTTTGATGAATAAGGTTTTGCTTATCTTCTGGTCTTTGCACTTTCTGACTACGTAGCCAGAATCAGTAGTCTCAAAAGGTTAAAGGGTTATTTGTATGAATAAGGAAGAAAGATTTGCTGATGAGACAAGAGAGAAAATTCTAGTTGATAGAGGTCATATATCTTCTATATTTCAGAGGGAAAAATGTAAAACGTGGTTAGTCAAAAGTTCAAAAAATATAAGTGAGCACATTATTTAGTCTATTCTGGTTGATTTAGTTTCTGGTTAATATTTATGTAGCCACAATATTATTACGAAACATTTAAAAATCTTTAATTAGTTTACTAGCAGTAGTATATGGGATGAATTCCTCAAAATTTTCTATTTTTAGCTAATTATTGTTGTAGGAAAAAAAGCTTTGTGTTGAGACTTATCAATATTGAATTTATAGTTGATTTCCTTGATTACAGTGGCTCCTTCACATTTGCAAGGATTTGGGCCACAGAATGTTTGCAAAAGTGGAAAAACCACCATTCTCCTCTGGAGATCCCCCATCCCATTCCTTTGCCTCTGGCCCTGGTGCTCTTGGGAGGAATAAAAAAAAAGACAAGGAAAAGGGCTTACCAGTACTTTCCTTTCAGCCAGAGAAGAGTGCAGCCCTGAGTTCTGGCATTCTAACTACTTCTGATTGCCATTTGGAGAAAAGATATTCCTCTCAGAGGGACAAAGAGAGCACCTGACCAACCAGAAGCAATTACACAGCACAGTGTGCAGCCACATGGCAGAGAGGACATGCCTCGAGCAATGAGAGAGCTTTGTTCACCCATAAAAAAAAATGTCTACAGTAACCCCTTCACTTTCAAGGGGGAAAGGGAAAAAGAACCCCTGAGAAAGTGAAAAAGATGAATAACCACGGGCCCCACCACTGGGGTAGGGTGGGCACAGGAGAGAGCCTGCAGGGACAGAGCTTTCCCCTCACACCCACCTGCGTGATCGGGGAAGCTGTTTCCCTGCTGGCTGTCTCCTGCGCTCACATCCACCCATGTGATCGGGGGCAAGGAGAAAGCCAGCAGGGAAGCTGTTTCCTCACTGGCTGTCTCCTGCACCCACCTCCACTCTCACAATGCTGTTCATGTGATCGGGGGCAAGGAGAAAGCCAGCAGGGAAACTCTTGGCACTGGCAGAAGGAGCGCAGGGAACAGGTAATTGCCCTCCCTGCAACCTCCTACCGCTGGCCCAGGCCCGGGAATGGGAGGGTGGGAATGGGAGGGTAAGTGGGCACCTCGTGAATAATCAAATTCTCGAAAGTGAAATCTGCGAATGTGGAGGGAGAACTGTATTTTTAACACAAGCCTTGTAAGTCTGAGGTGAGGGATGCAAAGGAATGGCAGGAAGGGAATGGAGTGGGGGAGGTAAGCACATGCTTTGTGAATAATCAAATTCTCAAGGGTCAAACCTGTGAATGTGGAGGAAGGACTGTACATGAAACAGAGTTTTTGAAGTGTGATTTAAATTTGGCACAATTTGGTGTAACACTTGAAGGACAGCTATGATGTGCATTATACACTGTTCCAGAGATTATTTTCAGTCCCCATTAGGCCTATGATCATTTGAATACATGCTAGAAATTAACACTGAAAAACATCCCTGCTGCATTTCAGTCACTCTGCATATTCCCTGCTTGTCCATCATGGTTACCTAACTGCATTGTTAGAGGTCCCAGGGGTGCTTTTTCAAACATGATCATTTCTGTCAAATTGCCCCTATCTCAAAGACTACAAACAGAATTTCTGTTCTTTTTGCTGTTGTCATTCCTCATAAGTCATCTATATTTTTAGAGAGATTTGCCTGGATGCTTGCAATACAGCTTGCCATTGGTATCCCTCCTAGATACTGAGGCCATAACTAGATGTCTCAGCTTCTGGCTTTCTGCTGTTCCTTTTGCAGTTTCTTGCCTCTACCCACTGTCTCTGGCCTCAATCACTTCTGGCCTTGTCTGGTTTCTCTCCCCTCCCCATCCAACATTATAGAATTCTTCCTTTGATGCTGATCCCTGCTGAGATCTGAATAACACTTCATTTGATTAGATCCACAGTAACTGATTACTCTGTCCAACTGAACCAGATACAGGTCTCAGAACTGCATTTGATGCAGTTTTGCCTGTTTGTTTGGCTCCTGACAAAGGATGAAAGTTGGAGTACAGGCTAGGATAGGCTATGGTGTGACCATGGGCAGTCAGCTAAAGTTCTTTACAAACTCAGATGATTCTGACCCCTGACAGAGAGTATTTATTTTCTGCTTTTCCTCCTATACTAGTAGCCCTGATACCTGCATGTCCTCCTATACTGCTAGGAAGAGAGCAGGAAGCAGTTTCAGTAACACCAGCCAGAGAAACGGGAGTTTCAGCGGTAGGATTATTGGCCCCCGAAGACTTAACTCCTGACCACTAAAACTAATCTTCTCAATAGAGAGGGGGAAAATAGACGCGCTTACTGATCTGTCTCTGTACTTACACATGACAAATGGGAAGGTATGTTCACATATTTTCCACCTCTCAGAATAGAGAGAACACTAGAATGTCTTGATTTATTTCACCAAGCAAGGGGACATAGGAATTGTCATCCTGGATGATCAATGGGCTGATAGTCTGGTCTTTCTTTTCTAATTTTTTTTTTTACATTTTAAGGGAGGGAAGGAAGGAAGGAAGGAAGGTTGGTTAACTTTCTTTCCTATTTCTATTTCTACTAGATTGTGACAATTTATTCCTATCCCTTCAGATAGGATTAACTAAAAATGAACTGTAAGGCAGATGAAATATGTGTCCCTTCAGTTCCTAAAACCTTGCAGTCAGAATCTTCCATATGCGACACAGAAACAAAGACGAGGGACTCCTGCATATTTAATGGCTGCATAGAAGAAATGATTTTGGGTTGAGCCTTCTCTCTCTCTTTCTCTTTCTTTCTTTTTTTTCTGTTTTTTGGCATGGTGAGAAAACTTGCTTAAATTCCATCTTTTTCTTAAGGATAAAGGGACCATGTTTGCTTATGGAAGTTCAGGTCAACCTCAGTCAAATATGAAATCCTTTTATAGGGTCTGGGGTGGGAAGGAGAGATGGGAGAGAGAATGTGGGGTCCTTCAGTGGGAATGGTACACAAGCCTAAGGGAGAAGACATTTATATAGACAATTTTATATACAGCCACTGTGCACGTCCTCCTTCTTAGCACTAGTTGTTACTCCATGTATTTCTTTTTAGCACTGGTTGGTACTCCATGTACTGCTCTTGCCATGTAGGCAAGTACAAGGTATCTGACAGAGGATCAGGAAGGCATCTTTTTCAAAATAAGAGAAATGCCTGTCCTTCTCCTGCCTGAACTTATAGAAAGAGATTCAACCAAAGGGAAGTAGCAACTACTCAGATCTGTAGGTGCACCTGTGCATGTGCGCAGACATGCATGTAGGCACACATAGAACTAAACCCACAGTTGATCTGATTTGACATGGCTTCTCCAGCATTCTACAATGTTCCCTAGAAAAGCATGGCCACTAGTGAAGTCTTGAATATAAGAGAACATAAATGGAAACCATTTATCAATTTTTTGAACAATAAGAAATCTAACAACACAATAATTTGAGCCTATGGTCACTAGTAATTCTAGGAGAATTACTTAGCTGGATCTGTAATGATAGAACAACATTTTTTTCTTTTTCTTTTTCTCTCTTTCATTACAATTTGACTTGGGGAGTGTCAAAGCCCTTCATATGTTGTACAGGTTCATGTTTAGTAATTTAGTTGGCTGGTTAGTGCTCAGTGCTTTAGTTTAGTGTGCAAGTACTGTGTTTTAGTTTTAATTCCTTTTCTTTTTCTTTGAACATTTTTTTACAATGGTAACTGTGATTTTTAGCTGTGAATCTGTCTGTTTGTTTTAAAACTAATAAATAAATAATGATAATAAGAAGAAAGAGAACTTCTTTACTACATTTTTATCTACAGCTGTCAGTTTCTGCTTACCAATTATAAGAACAAAACTTCAAAAAACATGCTGAGGTGGGGTGCTGGGAGTGCATCCTCTGTTGGATTCTGACTTGGATATAAAGGAGTGCCAAAGGCTTTCCTATGTTTGGATTTCTCAAAAGCCATTTTGGTCTCAGAGCTGTTTGTCAGACCAGTGCACATGCCAGTATGTTCTGTCTTGGAGTTACCACGTGATGGTTTTCAAGTTCTGATCATGTCTCTTTCAGAGCTTTGGAGTTGCTCTGAGGAAGGATTTGTGAAATCTCTGAAGCAACATTCCCTTAAGTCACTGTGGGAGCCAAGTGAAGCTCTTGACAGGCACAAAATAAGTAAGTTAACTTGTAAGTTGCTTATTTTATATATATGCTTTTGGATTCAGCTGGATCTGTTCCAGTATGTCGGCTGTGTCTGTGGCAATTGGGAGCTGCAATTGGAAAGCATTCTGCCAATTGCTGCAAGCTGCCAATTGCCATTTGTTTTTCCTATTTTCCTTCCAAAAGGAAGAAAAGAATATATCAAGTTCTACTAAAACTTTGACAGCTGTGCCTTGGTATGGAGAAGATTCTTTGTAAGAACAAAACAAATGACCATTTATCTTGATAGTTCTATGTAATGATGAGTTTTGTTTGCAAAACACTTCTAACAAATGGTACACTTCTTTCAATATTTCTACTAATGCAGATAAAGAGAGAGAGATTTATCTTTTTAAAAAGCCAACAGAGACAGGTGACCAGGGATTGATCCTGCATGTTTAGCTCAGCCAAAATCTCTGGTTAAACATGAGTGGGTGAAAGTGGCACTGGAATTTGCACTGAGCAAGTTCCAAATTACACCAATTACATACATTAAATCATCCAATAGTATCACCAGCAAGTACGCGAGCCACTAAATATACCCAGAGACAGCCTGGGAGAATGTTTCTCTCACAATGTGAGAAGCAGCTAGGCGTCTGATTGTGTTGAAGGGGCAGCTCCAGGCAAGGGGTCCTCTAGTGAGACCCTCCCTTGCCAGGGGGTCCAAGATACTGCTCAGACCCATGCAGTGAGCACCTACGGTTTTAATTTTCCACAATGCCCCAGAAAGATGTTAGCTTGGAACCACTGAGAGTAATTTAAAGAATAGCTTGCAGATCTAGCAGTGAGAGGACCACCCAGGGGGAAGAATTCAGAAACAACACACTTTATGATTGGAGAATAAAGGGTCACAGCTTTGTTTTTTCAATGTATTCCACCCTCCAAAGCCAGACATTTATCATTCTTGGGTTGGGATGAGGCATAAAGTGTGTAATAATCTACATGAAGTACACCATCTGTCATCCAATAGACTTCAATCTGCCTGCTGAGGGACAACTGTGGAGTGACAGCTGAGAATTCCATGTAATGGATCACTACACTATCGTATCCTTGCCACTGAGAACAAGGCAGATCCTTCACCCCCTGAACTTGGGCCTGAACCAAGTTGCTTGCATCCTCAAGGTACCTTAAGGGGATACCTGGACCTAGTAGAAGAAGGAAGAGCTCTCAGGCCCTGTTTCCCTCCTAAACCCATTATTGCCTCATGCCATACCACATGAATCACAAGACTTTAAAATTTATACTTATAGGGCAGTGGCATATCTAGCGTAAATAGCACCTTGGGCAAGTGTGGAAGTTGTGCCCCATCTTCTTACTCCTACCCCCACCCCTGCATGCATGGCTTTTTTGTGCCCCCTGGCAATGGTGCCCAGGGCACATACCCTACTTGCCCCACCCTAGATACTCCTCTGTTATAAGGCATTAAAGAGCATGGGAGGCTGAGAATGTAATCAGAGTCTGAAAGCTGGGGGAGCTCAGAGGGAGCATATAGACCTCCCATGGGTGGACTGAAGTCTACTGCTTCAACATCCAGCCTGGTGAAGTTCTCATCTCCTTCTGCCATCAATGGGATGCCTCCCAAGGGAAGCCCACAACAAGGCAAATAGGCTCCAGGGAAAGAGATTACATACCAAGGAGGAAAAAAGAGAACCATGCTATGTTGCACTGCAGCCTGCAAACCATCTTGCTGGGGCCATAGCATTATGGCAGAATTGGGCTTGAAAAATGATTGAGGGGGTATCTTAGCAGTGTGCCCTACCAAGATGCTGGGACTGGTGGTCTCCAAAGATGCCTGGTTTACACTGGACCTACTATATTGAATTCTGAAGACTCTTTCCAGAGTCTGGAATGTTAGATTTGAAAATATTAAGTGTTTTAATATATTAATTTATTTAACTTAATTTATTTAATATAATATATTAATTTAATATATTAATTTAAAATATTAATATCAAGAATATAAGTGGTAGAAATCAGGAAAACAATTTATTACCATCAGCATTAATAATTGGATTTACTTAATTACTTAAGTGATTATTAATTAACTCATTACTGAAGACATTAATTTTGATGGCAGACCAGGAGGTTGACAGGAATGGCATGGAGGTTCAACCATTGATCTTACTAGTACATTTTTGACACCTTCTTTTTCTTGCTTTAAAGTTGTCTTCCTCCAACCAGGAGTTTTTTCTCCCTTCATGTGGATCAAAATTATCCATAAATATTGTTTTCTTGGGTTACTGGGAGTCCAGTGTGTCTGTCAGATTACAAAAGGCTACCTGAGATATGAGAGCTTATAATTTCTGCAGCCAAGTCTTCTCACTGATTTTTGTGCCTTTCTCACTCCCACCAACCTGTACACTGTTCACTTGCTGTCCGAGCTTGGGCTTGGCTGACAGCCAGGAGAAGCTGATAACAAACACAAGTCAGAAACTCAGCAGTAACTTAAGTTGTCAGTTTACTGAAGAAAGGAAACAGCTTTGCAAATGCGAAGCAATAAGGGTCCCAATAATGTCCATCAGAGGCAGGTAAAAATGAACAAAAGTCAAAGGCAGAAACACAGGCGAGGGAAGCAAACAGAAGCATGCACAGAAGAAATGGTCAGTTGATTGCTGACAAAGACTAGAGCAGAAAGGCTCAGTTCTTATAGGCTCCAGGGTCAGTGCAGCTGGTGCCTAATTAATTGGTGCTTGGCATAAATTCACTGGGAGTGACGCAGGAGACCCTTTTGGTATCTACACTGGGCAAAGGTAGGTATGGCTAGATCATTCTCTGTGTCAGAGTGAGCAGGACTCCCTGCTGGGGCTGACACTTCTGTCCTTGGGGTGGGTGGTGGTACTGTCTGCTTTGCAGGTTTTGCTGCAGCAGTCTCTGTGTCAGGGCTCAGAGCAGGTTCTGCTCCCTCAGGCTCTGAGTCGAGGTCCTGGAAGCCCGTGACACTTGTCTTGCAAATGTCTTGTTGGTTAAAGGGTAATAAGCAATGTTAAAACAGGGATGAGAATAATCTGGCACTCCAGATGTTGTTGAAGTGCAAGTCCCAGAAGTCACAAGCGGACTAATCATAGGTTGGGGGCTTATCAGATATTTCATGAACGTGTCAGAAGAAAAACAGGAATATATCTAATTTGTCCTACTTCCACAAATCAACATGTGTGTGTGCAGTTGGCCACACTCACTGCCACCTGCACAAGCTCATTTTTAAAATACCTTTCCATTCTCCTTCAATTGCTTACTTCTCCAAGCTATTTCCCAGGTTCTTTTGTTGCGTTTCCTGAACTCTCTGTATCTCACTGTTCTCAGAAACAATAATGATGTTCCAAGAAGATTGCCTGCAGAACAGCAGAGACACACTTTCTCCAGTCCCAGTCTTTTCTCCCTGTAGACTTTCCTGTTTTGCTGAACCTGCCATCCACTCTAATGAATCTCGACATTCTAAATTACTTAACATACTAACGATGGGGGTTAAGTTCAAAGGTGGCTGGGAACTCTAGTGAGTTTAGCCAAAATTCTAGGAAAATCTGACAATTTGATAACTTCTTAAACTGAATGGAAATGC
Organism: Ctenosaura bakeri; assembly: GCA_948474755.1. Taxonomy (NCBI): domain Eukaryota; kingdom Metazoa; phylum Chordata; class Lepidosauria; order Squamata; family Iguanidae; genus Ctenosaura; species Ctenosaura bakeri. Next base: position 80,587 of record CAOLHI010004022.1, read on the forward strand.
CTCGTCAAACTACACTGAATGCCTCATGAAATTACATACACTAGGATTCCATAAGATGTTGCCATGGTAGTTAAAGTGGAATCATAGTGCTACAACAGTGCAGTAAGAAAAGGACCCTTGATATAGAAAGAAGACATAGGATTCAATCCATGGATTCTAAATATGGCTTCTACACTTTCAATTCTGAACACTTGGATTCTAAACAATCCAGTCTATAGGTAAGCATGCTGAAGAGCTTTATCTAAGAAGACTGAAATATTCCTAAATCAAGCCAATAATCCCATCCACACTGACTGTGGAGTAAAAACACAATCCTAACTCAAAGATGTGATGGTTGTAGGAGACTTCTAAAGGTGTTTTAATTTCAGTTTAATCGGTGCATCAGTCACAGCTGATAATAAGCATTCCTGATCATTACATCTATTTGAGTTGACGTTTGCAGGGGATGGATTCAGGAGCATTTACAAGCTGTGAACATAGACTTTCAGGGTGCATGTGACCTTGTCCAGAGCTGGTTGACACACCTCTAACCTCAGATTAGGACCCTTAGTAGAAAGCACCTCTGACTTGTCTGGATTCAGTTTCAATTTGTTTTTCCTCATCCAGCCCATTACCTCCTCCAAACATTCATTCAGAGGAGACACACCATCCTTAGTGGAAGTTGTTTTTGAAGGGATGGAGAAATATATTTGGGTATCATCAGTGTACTGATAGCACCCCTACCCCATGCCTCCGGATGATCTCTCTCAGTGGTTTCATGTAAATGTTAAAAAGCATGGGGGATAGAATGGCATCTTGTGGCATACCATATAACAGCTCTTTTTTTTTTTTTTGAGGAGTAGCTATCCCCAAGTACCACCATCTGGAACCTGCCTGGGAGGTAAGACCAGCACCACTGCAACACAGTGCCTCTGATTCTCAAACGGCCCCCCCCCAGGCATTCCAGACAGATACCATGGTTGATGGTATCGAATGCTGCTGAGAGGTCTAGAAGAACTTTCTTCTGCTTTCTTCTGAACTAAGACACAACTATTCATTTGCTGTGATGTACAGTAGCCTCAGAGCCTGCTCCATCTATAGGTTAAATTATCACAGCCTTCAAAATGTTGAGGTGGGAGTGTTGGTAAAAGGAAAAGTTAACATTTTAATGGTTGTGAGTCAAATTTGAAATGGGAGGACAGAGGATAGAAAAAATTACAAATTGATACGAAGTGTCATCCTGACAGAAAGTAATAATCTGCTTTGTGCTTATTGAAATTAAAAGGCCTTTAAATGAGGAAACTGTTCCTTGTTGTTAACTTCTGCCTAAAGTTCCCTGCTTCACCACTTCCTTTTTATGTTATGATAGATAATGTTAGTAGTCTATTATTATATTAATGATAAACTAACAAAGCCATCCCTTTGAAAATTTCGTTTAGGATATTGTTTAGTCTTAGCCATACACCTCAAAAGAAAAAACAAATCTCTGAAACATACATACTTGTTTACATTTGGAATCTTAGGATCCCTGCAGTAAAAACCCAAGGAAGAATTTAGAAAATGGGGTGAGGTAGGTGTAGGATCTCAGGTTTAAAAAACAAATAAGGAAGTTGGAAGGAGCCCTTAGTCACATATACCAACAGAGAAATCTGCTGACAGATTTGCTTTGCAGGAAAAAAAAAAAAGAGTGAGAGAGGAAGCAAGTTATGCCAAATCCAAACCTTTTAGGCACACAGCCATAAATCTGGCACAAAGTTAGACCATGGTGATAGTAGTCCTAACTAAGTCATTTCCAGAACCCCTAGGCTAGGAAGGGTTTGGATTCAGCACTGTATCAGGTAATTGAGAGTTGGCTCAGTTTGCTCTTGGCCATCTTGGCCTGTCACAGGTGTGCTATAACTCCCATTGAACTCAATGGGATTTACTTGTGCATGAGATGTCAGACATGGTTAAGCCCAATGAGATCAATGAAATCAAGTACAAGTAGCTGAATCAGATGGTGATTATTGGCAAAAAAAGGAAAGTTAATTCAATAAGCAGGTTGTATGCTCAAAAATCATCACAGCTGGCCATACAGCAAAGAAAGCTTTTGATAGGTCTGCTCCTGGTCAAATTAATGTTTAAAACAGATTGGTCACTGACTTGGGCCATTTCTGCACGGGGTGAGGGAATCGCCCCGTGACGCTACTCACCGGACTTTTGGGCTCCCAGGTCTGGTCCATGCTTCTCCGGAGCAGTGCGTGGCTGCCGCTCTGCACTGCTCCAGGGATGAAATGGCAGCTTCTGGTTGCTTGAAGGTCTTGACCAACCGCTGAAGCTCGTCAGCCTAAAGCCCACCCCGGGCAGATTGCAGGCTTGCACCAATGCGAGCCTGCGAATCTGCATAAGGGAGCAGGCTCGCATTGGCACGCTCCGTGCTTTTGAAAGACCTATTTTTAAGGGTCTTTCAAAAGCACGCTGGACACCACTTGGGGTCATTCCGGAGTGGGCTGGGGTGTGGATCTACGTTAAATAGGTCCAACCCAATCCGCTCCCAGATGCAGATGTCCTCCCTGGAGGATGCTCTGCCCTGTGTTAAAAACCCCATGTGGAAATGGCCTTGGTTAAGTGATGAAACGATTCATTATTTAGCATGCTTCAGTGATCATGTTTATAGGCTATGATATTTACAGAATACTTATAAGTATTCTTACACATAAACATGCCTCATACTGCAGAAACCCTCTAGTTCAGTAATATTCAATCTCCCAATTTTTTTAAGATCTCAAACAGAGGTAATATTACTTATGATCTTTCAATAGAAGATACTGGGGTCTTAGTTTAGGATGGCATGCATGCAAAACATCTGGTCCATCATAAAGCCATTGGACCCCTTCTACTCCTTCAGATCAAGGCTTTCATCTAACAAACAAAACTATAATATTTCTCTGTCTTTCACTGTCTTGAATGGTTGGATGGATTCAAGAAAAACATACAGGAAGTATTGTACCAAGGTTTCTTTTAAACCCTCTCCCCCACAACAAGCATATTTATCATGACAACTTCAACTATGTCCATGTCATATTCTGCTTTCCTCAGTTCCTCTTAGCTCATTGATCTGGGAATTGCTGACACAAATAATGAAGATACTGTTCTGGGTTTACCCCTTTTGATTTGATAGGTTCATATACATATGGGAAAAATTAATCCACTGCTTCAATTACATTTGTAATTAGGTTGATCAAATACAAATCCACATAAATTAGTTAAATTGAATTTGATTGACTTCTCAATTCCATGACGTGTATAGAATCATGTAACCCATATTGAACAGTGGTAGACTGAAAACCCTTCTGTCTCAAAATTCAGAACTTAACTGGCAGAACAACAGAACGGTGTCAGTACATTTTACAGAGTTTCTTGTTTTGTATGTCTTCAAGTCATTTCTGACTTATGGTGACCCTAAGGCAAACAGGGTTTTCTTGGCAAGATTTATTTAGAGGAGGTTTGCCCTTGCCTTCCTCTGAGGTTGAAAGAATAGGTCTTGCCCAAAGTCAACCAGTGGGTTTCCATGGCTGAACAGGGATTCCAACCCTGGTCTCCAGAATTACAGTCCAACACTCAAACCATTATACCATGCCGAGCAGCAGTTTTTCTAATTTCTCAGTTTCACTTGTTTCTTTTTGGTGTTTCTATTTAGAAAATTCTATTTTTCTATTTCTATTTATGTTTTTAAATTTTGTTTTTAAAAAGCTCTACATTTCCATTCCCATTTACAACACATCCTATACAAACCCTATTCTCAGGTAGAAAGTCTTGTAGCATCTTAAAGACTAACAAACTGATTCTGGCACAAGCTTTTTGCAGACTACAATCAACAAAAGCCCATGCCACAATAAATTTCTGAGTCTCTATGGTGCAACAAATCTTGTTATTTTGTTGCTGACAGAAAAGCTCACCTGGAGGCCTTTTTTTCTTCCAAAAATGGAGGTGTAATTTTAAAGGTATAATAGATAAAGTCAACCCAAATGGATTCACAGACACACACACCATACATATACATTAATAAGGAGGGCAGGATGGGCTCTAGATCTCCAATAAATACATTCAAAATGGTTTGTTACCACATAACATGTAGAAATGGCCCTGAAGTGTTCTGATCTTAACATCTCTTTAAGAATTGATAATACATGCATTTAAAAGGGTTTGGATCGCTAGCCATTAGCCTAGCAGTCTGGGGATATAATTTGAATGCAGAGACTGGAAAAGCACAGATCTGAAAATTGGGAGCATCTTCAGAGCTGAGGCACAGGAGGCTGAATAGGAATCAGCTGCAGGACACAGCAGGTATCATAGCCAAAAGAAGGCCTGGGATCCAGTGTCAATCATTCATTCAAGGACATGGCATCTCAGTAATAGGCTTTGCAGTTCTTTGTACCTTTGTTCTCTCTTGAATTTTTGACAGCTTGGCTGTTTTAGGATTTGAAAAGAAGCATCTTTGAAGTTAGCCAGCTTTCAGATTTTCTGTCCAGACCTATTGTACGTCATACTCTGATCTGAAGTAGAAGGTTGCAGGCAATTCTTTGCAGAAGTTTCACTAACTGTAATTAGAACTAAAAGGCAAGTATAAGATTGATTCACTTGAGCTAGGGTGTCATAACACTGTATAATTGACAACTTGGCCTGTGTGAAAAAAATGTAATAATAACACTTAGATGTTAAGCAGCTTTCCGGGAAATGGCAAAAGTCACAATTCATGTAGAGAACAGAAGCAGCTTCTTAAGAGTTTACTAAACGTTGTCTCAGCAACCCAGTTCTATTATTTTAAAACTGAAGGAGATCGGAACCATGCATCACTTCTGTATGGGAGAGATTTTGCGGTTTCACTTTCATGGAACTTTCAGCCAATTTTTTTTGTCTAGAATCTGTTGGCCATTAGTGCCATCTGGCAAATAGAAGGAACTAGTCCAAGTTAAAAAAATAATTAAATGTTCCCAAGTGGGACTTACAACAAAATGTTGCAGTATATCCTTATCACTGAATAGGAGTCTTGTTCAGAATTCCAGTCAGTCAGTCATGCCTACCTTTAGGATGTTGTGAACTTTTGTTTTTCTAAAAAAATAGATGTGTAAGGGGAGAAGTATCCAGCAAGTAGGTATGGAAAGAATATTTGAAAATTTTGGGGAAATTGTTGAGAAGTGTTGGGAAACTCTGAAAATGAGAATTCTAGATGGGCAAGAATCATCACAGTTCAGGAATTAACCTGTGCCAGAACACACACATACACAGGATTTTTGTGTGTGTTCAGAAAACATCACTTTCTATGCAGAAACATAGATAAGCTAGTTTTCTACACAGAAAATTATATTTTTCTGTGCAGAAAATGTTCTTTTTGTGTGTGTGTACAAGAGACTTGTTCTCTATGCAAAAGATGCAATTTTCTGTGTGCAAAGAAGTATTTGCAATTATTTTTTGTACAGAATAAGTCCTGAATTGCAGATAATTTCCCTGAAAACTTTGCAGTGAGGAGAAAAACAGTAAAAATGTGTTTTTGCCTGTGAGAACAAAACTTACAAAGTTTCACATCCCTCCATGTAAAAGTATCTGATTTATTTTACGAAACACAGAATCATAGAATTGTATAGTTGGAAGAGATATTGTAGATTTCAGTTCACTTTCTCAGAATCTCAGGTAAGGTATCTCCTCCTCCTTGTGATTTCTGTTTTAGTTTTTCAGCTAATATTCAACATGAAGAACTATTAAGAAGAGCCATGCTGGATTAGACCAAAAGTTTCTCTTGCCCACAATATAAGGAGGCATGTTGCCTCTGGTATCAATAGCCATTGATATCACCAATGTCCAAGATGGTGGCCATTATTACATCTTATGCCAGGCACTGCTTAAACATGCAGTGTGTGAAGAAGTGCTTCTTTTTATCTCTCTTGAATCTCCCACCATTCAGCTTCTTTGGTTGATCTTGGGTTCATATAGTATAAGTGAAGAGAAATACTTCTACCCATCCGCTTTCTGCATGCCATTCATATCTAATATATAAAAGTCAAAGTTTCTTTGTCTGTGTCAGGTAAAGACCTCATATGTTGACTGTGTCAGTTGAAGACCTCCTATGATTGGCTGCCTAAGAAGATTCTATGGAATCCTGGATTTACAGTTTAGAGAGGGGCCTTTAGAATTCTCAGCCAGAATGCCCTTGGGCCTCAGTCAACTGTGTGTGTCTTGAATAGGCCAGTTCCTATGGAGATGAGGCCTAGCAGCAGGGAAGAGGGCAGTATATTCCCTCAGGAACCCAACCTCTTGATGTTAATAATTCTGAATACAGATTGAATTGGGGAATATGGGGAAAAGTTACAGGTACTGAACAAGACAGTTTGGGGAATTAGAGACACAGGATCTCAAATCTTTCTAACAAGTATTACTTATGAGAAAATAAAGTCCTAGGTGATACCAGGTATACACGCTAGTTGCTTTATAAGCTTATCGTGTCTCCCTTTATTCACGTTTTTTAAAAAAAAGTTAAATAGCACAAAAATGTTTTCTTCTCCTTATAGGGAGATTGCTCTACCCCACCGATGATTTTTGTGGCCTCTTTTTGCACAGATGTCAAGTCAAGATGTCAGTCAGAGCTGTGTGTGCCATGTGGCCTACCATGCACAGCTCTAGATTTTTATGCCATCAGATACAGTAAAGCACCGATAGGGTTTCACCAGCCAAATTTTTTGGTTCCTATAGAGGGTTGCACACAGGGCCCTCCATACTGGAAAGTAGAAGTGACTCTGTAGAACCCCTTATCATTTTTTTCCCATTGGAAAAGGAGGTCTCACAGTGTCAGAGTGAGGGATCACAGAACAGGTTATTCTAACATTTAACAATTTTAATATTTAAAGTGCTTCCAAGGATTTTTCAGTCAACATTAGTTTTCGTTTTCAGCAAAAAGATATCTTGAGGATGTTGGGGTCACGCAACTGCCCCCACTACAACAAAGTATCTTATTGAGTCACCTGTATTAAGATAAGATCCAGTTGCCAGACTAGTCAACTCTTGTACAGAAAGTAGACATTATCGAGTCCTTCATCTCAAGCAGCAAAATGGCTGCCTTAGCTGGTCTAACAGCAAGCTGAAGCAACATCTCGCAGGTGTTCTCTTGTCCTGCTCACTTGCTAATAAATTTTAATTGCCTCTGCCATTTCCTCTTCATTTTCTTGCTCCCATGATTTTCAATTTCAGAGAGATTCAGCCTCTAGGGTACTCCTGTCAGTTATCCTCTTTATAATAGCTCTCTATGAGTTCCCAAGGTGCCTAATTCCATTTTTATTTGCCCAGAAGGTTAGCAAAAAGGAACATGACTCCTGGAAATACAGAACGAGGGCAACTGGTTATCAGCACATTCCTGTTAACAGTGATATTTCTTGCTAGAGATGTGAAGAACACTCACTAATATTTGCATCCTCAATGAAAAAGAGGCTTTTTGATGCTTAAGATAGCATGCTGAGTAAAAGGAATCAAGCTGTGAGATTTTTTTCCACCATAGGGGAAATTCATTTGTGTAGAAATAAGTATCATTTTCCTGTGCAGAAAACATGGCCTTGGGCAGAAATAACATATTTTGCATTGGATACATTGATTTCTGTACAAAAAAATGTTGGGTTTTGCACAGAAAATATACACAGGAAAACTCCATGCCATCTTATTGTGTAGGAATCTGTGTGTATTTTTTTTGAGGGGGTTTCTCATAGGAATCACTGTATAGAAAGCTATATTGTACAAATGTATTTCCTTCATCAAAGTCCTGAGGTATGACTAGTGAAAATTGTGGCTTCTCAAAATACATAAGAACCAAAGGAGAACCAAGGCTAGGAAAGGTGGGACTACCAAGGGCAGCAAGGGCAACAAGTCAATCACTAAAAATAGAGGAGTCACAGGTTGAGTCAAGTCAGTCTGTCATTTACTGCCAAGTTGAGTCACTGAAGTGACTTGAGTCTGACTCGAGTTTGAGTCAATAGATTTGAGTCAACATCACTGAGATTTAGAACCCTGTAACTGTTTCCTATTAAAATTTATGATCACAGTACCTTTGTCATGATTGCAAATGCTGCTAAAACCCACCTTAAAAGCCAGGAAAGCATACCAAGCTCTGCAGTGCTGATGAGCATGGCACTAAAGGATGTTGTGTCTAGCCCTCTCTTCACAGCAAGCCATGGTGTGATGAGGAGTTGCAAAATGACACCCCAGGATCCCTGCTTCTGCTTGTCACACTGCAGCTTGCAGGTGGAAGAAGGCTGAATGTGTAATCCTTAAGTGTCCCACTTGACAGCACCACAGAACTCTTTCACTCAACATGGCTGCCTAGTTTTAAGGTGGATTTTAGGAATTGGATTGAGAGACACAGCGCTGCTATGACATTGTAACTATGTGTGCCATGCAGGACCTCAGACTCTATTTTTTTTCTCTTTCCCCAAGCCTTTCAGTATTAGGCAGCTGAATATATACCATTACCTTGTACTACTGTCAGTCCTGCCCAGTACAGTCTGCTCTGATTGGCAGAAGCTCTTCAGAGTTGGGGAGTGGTTACCAGGAAGCAATGTAATATAAGAAAGGCAATCCACCATTTGGGATGGACTTAAGGGTGTGTCTACAGACCCTGCTGCCAAGAGTTGAGATCTTCTATCACACTGATGCAGGATAAAGCTGCACTATCTCAATTCTGCTAGGCTGCCTCTTCCATGCTCTGTGCAAGGCACATTTCCAGCACTGGCATGCTCCCCTCACAACCATTTAATGGCTGAGTAAGGACATAATGTTCCCGGGTAGCACCTGGATGCAATTCTGAAGCCAAGAGAACAAAATGGTATCCTTTCTATGCAATATCCCCAAAGCTACATATGCTTGAACAACCCTAAATTATGCCAGTTTATTTCATTGGTAGGATTCCAGACCACAATGCTAGAAATGTGGGTGGTATTCCTACTTGTCAGTATTCTGAATGGGGAGTAAACTGTGTTAGTATTTCATTCATTTCTTTGAATAAGACTGTGTTTAAGAAGGTTTCCTTCCTTCCTGCACATAACAATTTGTCTAACAAGTGCCTGGCAAGAGATTATTTCTCAAACATGAGATGCTGTAATCTGGAAGGCTATGAAAAATGAGGGGGAAACATTTTTAATTTTAAGGGAAACCACTAGGTGGCAGATTAACCATTTTCTAATGTTTGCATTTTAAAAGTCCAGTGTTTAAGGTCTTATCATAATATGTAACCATTTTTTTTCTGTATAGTTTTGTTACCATCTCTGCAACATTTTGTAAGTCTTTGAGTGAAGTGTGAAGTCTGCAGGAGTGTCTTGGTAAATTCATTTGGGAATTTGTGCAATTATTATTGTATATAATATAAGGTCCTCAGAGAACCCCTAGTGATGGGGCAGCATACACATATTGTAACAATTAATGTGTTTGGAAGTCTGTGTGGTCACAGATATATACACTAGGTTTAGTATTATTGTAATAATGGTGATCTCATACTTTAATTTGCTGCCTGAGTTTGGTACATATCTATGTACCAAAGGAAGGAGAATCATTGCTTTAGCACACAACTGGAAAATATCAAATCTATTGAAAAGCAAAAACCATGGTTTTCACACATCTGGACTAGTGAGCAAGGAATGTTAAGGAGATTCCTTTGATTGCCCCCCCCCCAAAGTGGCATCCAGTCTCAGGTGACGTTTTCATAGTCCACCTGGAACCTGTTAAATGCAGTGGTAGTTTATCAGCAACATTTCATTTATTTTGGCCCCAAACAGAGAATACTACACCATCATCATCATCATCATCATCACCATCATCATCATCATCATCATCATCATCATCACCACCACCACTACCACCACCACCATCACTACTATTTAAAGTTGTAGTATTTTAAAGTTTTAAAAAGAAATTTATCCCCCACTTCAGAAAAATAACTACTTGGCTATTATTAATTTCAGGTAGAGATTTTTGATGGAAATTAAGTGGGACTTATTTTATTTGTTTGTTTGTTTATTCAATTTATATCCCACCCTTCCCCTTATGCAGGACTGAAGGTGACTTATTATTAATTATTTCAAATATAGCCCATCCACTCATTCCAAATTGGGATTAAAAATATTATAGATCCTATAAAGAAATCAAGCATACATGTGAATGTCTATACCTACTCCCTACTCTAATGTAAAGCATTATTCAGCAACCACAAGGGCTTGTTTTGAATATGTTGTGAATGTGAAGTAACTTTTTTTGCACTTTTGTCTCACTATTGCTTTCTCTTCTTCTTTGTCTTTCAGAAATCAGATCCTGAAAAATAAAGAGAAATCCTGGATTCTTTATAGGAATGAAGTGAAAGATATGAGAATATGAACATCTATAGAATGATGATAGTTCTTCTCCTCCAAGGAATCAATGGATTAGATTAGAAAACTGGGTGTCAGGGCAGCCAATTGTAAGACTGGATGGTGTTGGTAGAAGAATTGTACAAGTTATGACAGAGGCACTGCCTCTTCAACCTGTGGGAAAAGATGCTACTGTGAATTATGTGATATCTTACTCCAAGAATATCTCCCATCAGTTTCTAAACTTCAACAAATAGTACTGAGCATATCTGTGCCAGCATGTAGCAAACGTTGCAGATTGCTGACCAAAGGCACGGAGATTTTCCTGGCAGCAATCACTCAGCTTATAATATCTTAATGGCCACCATAGTTCCAACATACTTGCAAAGATACTGCATGAAGTGCACCTCTTGTTTTCAAATCCACAGTAAAGTCTTATGTGCTACAAGTAGTAATAGCTCAATTTTTGTCAGTATGGTTCTGGTTTTCCAAAATCTATGCAGCGGTTTTCTTCTCTCCCAAGTTCAAAAGAGAGACAAGAAGGGAGGGTAAAATCATGCAATTGAAATAAGCCAATTAAAATCAGTGTCTTGTTTTCTATATAGATGTAATTAATGGATAGATAAACATTTAATAGAGTTTGGGGAGAAGACGGGATTAGAAATAAATTGGGCCAAATCAGAAATAATGTTATTTAATTATACTAAAGAAGAAGTACAAAAATTTATAAGTAGTAAAAGAGGATTACTTAAAATAAAAGAATCAATTAAATATTTAGGAATAGAGATTACAAAAAATTTACAAGAATTACAGGAAAAAAATTTCAAGAAATTAAGATTAGAAACAAAAAGGAAATTAGAGGACTACAAAAATATAAAGCTATCGTGGTTTGGTAGAATAGCAGTGGTAAAAATGAAAATTTTACCTAAAATTAACTTTTTGTTTAGAATGTTACCAATAAAAATATCAGAGGAAGAATTAAAGGAGTGGCAAAAGATATTAAATAATTTTTGTAATGGAAATAAAAAATCGAGGATTAACAAGAAATATTGGTATAAAAGTCAAAAAGAAGGTGGCCTGGGACTTCCAAATTTAAAATGGTATTATTATGCAAATCAATTGAGATATATCATAGAGGGGGTTTCAGGAAAGGGTGATTTAGATTGGTTAGAGATAGAAGATATGAATATTGAGACAAAATTAGAAAATATATTTTTTAGGAATTTTTCAAAGAAAGAAATGGAGAAGATAGAAAATCCTTTTATAAAAAATATAATAGAAATATGGAAAAAAAATAAAAGAAAATTATTACCGAATATATCAATATTAACTCCGATAGTGATGATGGAAAAATTTCCAATAAATTTAAGAGAAATAATAGAGAAAGAAATAAAAAAACAAAAAATTTATAGATTAAAAGATTGGATGAAAATAATGATAAATAAAGATAGAATGAAAGAGAGATTGCAGGAAACTAAAATATCCTGGTTAAATTATATACAATTAGAGCAATGGACAAAGAGTATGAAAAGATATGTTAAGGATTTTAAAGAATATACTAAATTTGAACAAATTATTATTCAAAGAGAAAATATGCAAGAAAATGAAATACTAAAAGGTATTACAAGTGAAATATATAAAATATTAGCAAAAGAACAAGAAGAGGATTTTCTTAGAAAAATGTGGGAGGAAGAGATAGTACAAAATATAGATATACAAGAATGGAGAAAAATTTGGAAACAACGTCATTTAAAAAAATTATCAATAAGAATAAAAGAGAATTATTATAAATTAGTGTGGAAATGGTACTTGACTCCAGTGAAATTAAATCAAATAGATGAGAAATATTCAAGATTATGTTGGAGAGGATGTCAAGAAATTGGTACATATATGCATATGTGGTGGAATTGCAATAAGATAATGGAGTTTTGGCAAAAGGTTTTTAAAGAGATAAAAGAGATTATAGGAGCAGATATACCAGTATGTCCAAATATTGCATTGTTGTCTATATATGATAAGGTTGAGTGTACTCAAGTAAAGAAAGAATTAATAACAAATTTGTTAACTGCAGCGAGATTAATAATAGCAAAAAAATGGAAAGCAAATGAAAAATTTCAAATAGAGGAATGGTATAACGAAGTGTGGAAAATTGCAATTAATGATAAACTAACATGTAGAATTAGGTTTATGAAAGGTTTGGTTAAAGGGAATGATTTTGAAGAAATTTGGAAAATATTTTTGGATAAAGTTCTGAAAAGAGATAGTAATACTACCCTGTCAAAAGAAGAATGGCAATTTTGGAAAGTGGATTAAATAAAAAGTTGGCTCTGGGGGTGGGTATTTTTTAGTTTTAGTTTTGTTTTTCTTTTATGTTGTATTTTTTGTAATTCTTAGTAGGTGTGTGTGTCAAACTTGTGATTTATAGATTTAAATGGATAAGTGATGTTAATGTTTTTTTTAAAAAAAAAAGTTAAAAGAATTAACAATAGAAATAGATTAAAGGGGATGTGAAAAATATTGAATTAAATGTGAAATTATAACAGTTGAACAGATTTATAAATTTAAGGGTAAAGGTGCAAAATAACAATGAAAGTTAGTATTGCTTAAGAGAAGAGAAAAAAAGAAAAAGAAAAAAAATTTTTTTTAATTCACTATTATGTATATCACATGGTGTTTAATTTTTTTTTCTTGTTTTGTATTTGTGATTCAGTTATATAAATAAAAAAAAATTAAAAAAAAAGATGTAATTAATATAGGGTTTTGTTTTAAAAAGCCTTTTGATATAAATGTGAGGTAGTAGCTCTTTTCTCTAACTTTCTAGTGAAAGTCCTAACTGGAGAGGGCGGGGGGCGGAAGCTGTTTTAAAAAGGCAGGTTTGTAAGGGGTCTTACTGATCCATGATACTGTTTGTGAGTTTTTAAGACAACTTAGTAGTTTGTCTATCATGAAATCAGAGAAAAAAATTGTCTTTTTACCCTTGAGGCTCCATTCCCTTTTCAACTGCTATCACTTTTTTTTTTTTTTTTTAAGTTCTGGGCTAACCTTCTACAGACATAAATAACTGATAGCTATAGGCAGACTTCATCAGGGTCATTGTGATTCCTGGCATCTTATATGCATGTTCGTTCAGTTGTCAAAACTGGCATTCAAGCTGACTACAATTGTAGAACTGACTATAAAAGCTAGCTGAGTACATACATCTTTCCCCCCACAAAACTAAGGAGAGGGTTCTTTAGCCATCAAGTTGGACTAAGATTATGAGGGACCAGGTTTGAATGCCTGCTCAGCCATGGAGATCCACTGAGTGACCTTTGGCAAATCACACCCTTTCAGCCATAAAGGAAGGGAACGGCAAATTTCTAAAGACTCTTGTCAAGAAAACACTGAGATGGGGTTGACATAAGTCGACTTGAAATAACATAATCACAATAGCATTATTGAGAAAATCTTTGAACATGATGTTGTTATTGTAGGAGACCTTTTCTGTCTCTGGACTCTATCACACTATACCATTATAGTGATAATATTCCACTTTAACTGCCATGGCGACATCCTATGGAATCTTGGGGTCTGCAGTTTAGAGAAGGGCATTTAGAATTTTCAGCCAGAGAGCTCTTGGGCCTCACTAAACTACAAACTCCAGAATTCCACAGGGTGCAGCTATAGCACTTTAAGTGAAATAATAGTGCTATAACAGTATTTTGTGAAAGGGCTCTCTGTCTCTCTACTCACCCCCTCCACACATACACAATGATATTTTACCACCATTGTGGCAGTACATGTGGCTCTATTCTTTGCTAGAGGGTTAAAGGCTCGTATTTTCTTTCTGACTGTGTCAGGGAAACCAATCTCTGAAACTCTACAAAGAGAAATTTCTGTGAAAATAAAACAAATACAGTTAGTTAAATAAAGATGCAATCATCCCATAGGGTGAGATTCACACTTGTCTCATTTTGGAGAATGTCTCATGTTGACTAATGCCTCAATCCAGCTTGGGACCATAAATGTGTGGTTAAATCTCCCGCTGTCTGAATTGTGATATCTAAAATAATGTTTTGTCTTCCAAATCAAACAAAAGTCTGCCCATTTATCTGTACTGTATAAATTAGTGTGTGGCCAGTTTCACTGAAGGTATCTTTGATTTACTTTGATTTATGTCTCATAGCAGTAACAACAAGGTAAAAAGAACTGAGATAATCCCAGTAGTAAGATAGGAAAGAAGGTAATGGCTTCAAAGAACACATGAATTTCAATTGTTGAGCTGATGTCTGTCATTGGCATGAAAATTCACTGGTGCTATATTTTCTAAAAAGGAAAAAGAAATGGATGGAGCATTCCTTGAGCACACAGTGATTAGTGAAGTTGTGCCTTTGTGGAATATTGTTAGGGACTGAAACTAAAACAAAACACTTTTAAGACAATGGATTTGATGGATCTGAAGATCCCATGAGCAGAATTGTACTTGGGGAAAGGGCACTTCTGGCTTGTGAAAGGAAAGAGGACAGCTTCTTCCTAGAGCCACCTCATGTCTCTTGAACACTTCCTCTGGAGATCTGAGGGACTCTGGAACATTGTGAAAGATAATGGGTGTGGGGAGGAGGTGATATTAAAACTGGTCTGGACCCTTCCATTTTCAAGAGTCTGCTTCACTGGTCTGACATCTATCTATCTACCATCTATCTATCTATCTATCTATCTATCTATCTATCCATGGCATCTACCAGCTCTTAATCCACTAAGGACCCCAGAGACAATGTACAACAAGTAAAAACATTAAAACAGTAAATATATGACTAAAAGCAAAATAAGGCCCTTTCTGCACAAGGGAGATACATCGCTATAGTGTTGTGTCGCGAATACATCTGCACATCAAACTGGTTTGACATCGTTCTGTCGTATTTCATTCTGCACGTGTTCAGCTCTTAACGCAGTTCACATTGTTGTGAAACTGGCATAATATAAAAATGGAAAAACTCCAATGCAAACCAACCACAACGGTGCCGCTACATTTTTTCCTACATGCGGAAGCATTATATCAATTCACACCACAAAGGTGGGTGTTAAATTGACCAATCAGTGGTGGCAGAGTAGAGGAGGGAGAGGAATAGGAGTTCCAGGATAATTGGTGATGCGAAAGCTACAAATCATTTTCTCCACTTTACTTTGTCAGAAACTGGAGACGTGCAGATAGGAATCGGGGTTAAGTCAGAGTAAAAAACACCGCTCATAAAACTCAGTGAAATGCTCCTCCACTCTAGTGCAGAAATGGCCTAAAACTCCCTCAGGAAAGGTTTGTCAGCCTAGCCTATGAGGCAACCTTTCAAATATTCTTTCAGATATTCTAGCCCTAAGCTGTCCCTTGCATTCATAGAAGGGTTTCTTCCATGAACAGAAAAACTCCATTGTATCCAGCCAATTATATCCATCCTATATTCACCAAACATTGCTCTTCTCCTTGTTTAATGCAACACAGCAGGTTTAACTAGAATCCTTTTAAAATAGTCTTAAACATGTGCTTTCATTTATTCAGGTGTTGAAATACTGTATTTGGCTGAGATGGGGCTACTTTTTCTAAAAAGGCTAATTGCAATATAGCTGTGATCGGTCAACTACCTAAGACGTTGAATTAAAGGATTTATTTTTAAAATGTGTCTGTAATCCCAAGTACACTCTGCAATCTTGTATTCAATTCTCTAGCACTTAACTATTAATGGGGTCTGTGCATGAACCAAAATCCACAATGAGATCCATAAGAAATAAGTCACTCAAATATAGGTTTCTGTTAAGACTTCAAGAGATCTGAAGAGAATGTCAAACAAATTGTCTTATACAGAACAAACGTTTCTTTGCGTGAGGAAAAAGTATCAAAGCTTTGTTGCAAAGCCATGAAACACAAACTGCAATTACAATATGCAAGAATACATCTCTTTCATAAAATATAAATCTTATTTTATTAGAACAAAAAAACAAACAAATAGGATTGTTGTCATTATATTTATATCCCGTTTCCCCCAAAAAATTGGGACTCAAAGTAAGTCACAATTTAAAAGAATAATACAAGTAAAACATACAAAAATTGAATATTAAAACAGAATTAAACTATTTACGGTATTAAAACAATTACACTTCAATAAAAATAATTTAAAAAAACCCTCTTAAAACAATTAAAACAATAACTGCCCCCTAACCTGGGCCATTTCCGCACTACACCCTTATGGCGCGATGATTTCACTTTCAACATCCTATGGAATCCTGGGGTTTGCAGTTTTTTGGGGGGCAGCTGGCCCCTCCCGAAACTGCAAACCCCAGGATTCCATAGGATGTTGAAAGTGGAATCATCGCGCTATAAGGGTGTAGTGTGGAAATGGCCCTGTTCTTTAAAAACTTTCTGTTTTAAAATCTTGTCTGAATAAAAAAGTGTTAGCCTGCTGACTGTAGGAGAGCAGGAAGGGGACCATTCTGATTTCCCTGGGAAGTGAGTTCCAGTATCTAGGGACCACCACTCTCTTGCATCCCCCTTAACCATGCTTGTGATGGTGGTGGGACTGAGAGAAGGACCTCCCATGATTATCTCAGAGTCTGGATTAGCTCATACAAAGAGATATGGTCTGCTAAATAGCCTGCACCTGAGCCGTATAAGGCTTCACAGATCATAGTCAGTACTTTGAATAGTTCCTGGAAACAAACTGGCAAAGAGTGGGGCTGTATCAACAGGTGTGTAATATAGGCCCTTTCCGTACCAGGCAATTAGAACAGAGCAGTGCGTCCTCTCACGGAGGTCGTCTGCACCTTGGAGCGTACTAGGAGTGGACTACTTACCAGAGATCCGCACCTCAGTCCACTCCAAAACGACCTCAAGTGGTCTTCCAGTGTGTTTTCTAAAGACTGCAAAAAACAGGTCTTTATTTTCCTTGAACACGCCATTGCGTTCCTGCTCCCTTGTGCAGATTCGCACCATAAATGACACCCAACATCTTACATGTGGTCACAGTGTATCTCTCATAGGTGTAGGGGCTAGTTGGGGAGGGGATGAAATAGAATTTTCTGAAAGGTGGCACAGATGGCTAGTTGGAACTGATCACAGCTCTCATTTTTCAAGATATTAATATGTGAAAGCAGCTAAGATTTCTTTGTTGATCTCAAGACACTGTAGCATCCTTGAATTGTCAGTGCTACTGGTAGTTTAGGTAAAGTTCAGCTTCTTCAGCTGTAGAACGAAGACAATGAGAACTCCATGCATGAAGGTATGATGAAACTGGCATGTCAAGAAGGAAAAGGATTGGCTGGTCTACCTTATTTTTCAACATCTCCTTTACCCTTCTTAGCTGTATACAACTGGGATATCATTTTATGCTATGAAGGAGAACTTCAGTAGCAAGAAACCAGATTTACAGTAGGATTAAATGGATGAATATATTTCTTTGTGACATAGTTAATATAAAATTGCAGCAAGGAAGCAGTGTGTTTGAACAACCCTGCATCAATTGTTCTCTCCCAATGTGTATTGCATTTGTTTGCAACTAAATCACTATGCTATAATGGAACAAATATTATAAATCAGTAGCATGCCTATATAATTGGAACTGAACGCAAGTGCTGAAGCCACTTCAGTGTTGGCAAACTTTCTACTAACTCTGGTGGGTTCTAGCAATCACACAGACATGCAGTTATGAAACTACAGGTTGTTTAATAGGTAAAGAGGACAAATGCTTTGTGCCATTTACACAGCCTTTGGCACAAAGTTAGATTCACAGTGTAAGACTTCAGACTTTTATAGTCTCAGCAGCATCTTAGACCACTTTTTTTCCAGAACTTTCTTCACAATCCAGAGTTATGTTTGTTCCAAATGATTGAAAATGACCTATTTCTTCACCTTCAGCACTCATGTACATGTTCCATTTTCTCTGTGGCTCTCTTCATACTCTCCTTCCCAGTTTCCTCAACGAAAGACAGATCACAGCAGGTAATGTTGGGAAATGTCATCCCAAAATTCCAAAAACCAGCATTTAGAATTAGCAAAGTAAGACAGTGACTGCTTTGTCTGTTTATTGTGTGTCTTCGAGTTGTTTCTGACTTATGGCAACCCTAAGTGACAATATCACAGGGGTTTTCTTGGCAAGATTTGTTCAGAGGGGGTTTGCCTTTGCCTTCCACTGAGGCTGAGAGAGTTTGACTTGCCCAAGGTCACCCAGTGGGTTTCCATCAGAGGCTAATCTAGTATAAATAGCACCTAGGACAAGTGTGGAAGTGGCACTCCTACCTCCAGGAAAGCTTTCCCCGCCTGCTCCTCTGTCGCTCCTGGCACTGCTTTTTTTGCCACCCCAGCATTGGCTCCTGGGGCATGTATCCTACTTTCCCCACCTTAGATATGCCTTTGGTTTCCATGGCTGAGTGGGGATTTGAATCCTGCTCTCTGGAGTCATAGTTCAACATTCAAGCCACAACACCATGCTGGCTGTCATAGTGATTGCTGCCAGTGTGGTGTTACCAACTTTGGGAAACAGGGTTAAGGGGAAATAACATTTTTTTCCCTAAAAAAACCAATGTATTAAATCCTGAAGTTATTAAAGATCTTTTTGTTCTGAATCACAATTATTAGGAGTGGCTAAAGGAGTGCTACTGTTAATGTTTTTTTTTTTTAAAAAAAATCATTTTGCAAAAGAACTTGGGTCTCAAATTGACATTTGTATGGCAAAGATCTTGACTGAAATATAGTAACAAATGACATGATTTTTGAGCAAATTTTCAAACCAACATACATCTAAATCAATTATCCTTCATGACAATGTCAAACAAGAACCCTCTTGTGAGAAGGTCTTTAGCAATGGTGCAAGCTTGCAATCAAAGTGGGCATACTGGTTCTCTGATAGTTTTGTTCAGATTGCACTAGACTCTTCAGCTGGTCTTTTCTTGTAGTGCTAATGGCAGCTAAAGAAAGTAAGTGGCAACTAGCTCAAAAATAACTATGAAATATATGCATATGGATGTTCCCACGATCATATGAATCTATGCATTAATAAGAGTGCCATTATTTTCTCTCTCTTTGTGAGCTGACATGAATAACAGCTGGCAAGTATTGATGAGATCAATTTCTTAACCAAAGTTGGATTGAATTGATAGTGTTTGACATCCTTATATTTATGAGTAATAAATTCTCCATCCCTCTCTATGGCAAGAACAGGACTGGCACAAGACATTGTTGTCTGAGGCAAACAAGATGTCACCCATGCTATGCCATTTACAGAAGCCAGCTGAACTAGCCGTTGAGCCTTACTTCAACAGTGGCCATGATATGGGATGTTCTACCCCACCTGATGGAACAAGGCCAGTTTTGGGGATGCAGGACTGGTATGTACAGTGCTTTTCCTCAAAAGAAGAAAAAGGCCAAGGGACACACGAGGAACAGCTGGAAGCTGTCAGTGTTGTCCCCACCAGCTGCTGCCTGAGGCAGTTTTCCCAATCTTTTTTTTTTCACAGATAAAAAAAAAACTTTCTTTAACCTGTAGTTTTACATGAAATGTTTCTGATCTTCCACTCTGTTCTGGTCTTTGCTTCTCGAAACACACTCCACATATTACATTTATGTATCACAATACAGTGTTTCTCTCAAACATTGGAACATGCTTTCTCCTCTCCTCATTTCCACTATCAAAGTACAGTCATTTTCCCTTGACAGTTCCCAGCTATCACCCATTATTGGCCATTCTGCTTTTCTCTACTCAACAAATTTCAATTTATTCTCATTTCTCTACTTGTCTCTTTTAAATTCTTCTATCTTTTCATAAATTAAGTCCTCCAACATTTATAAGATGAAATCTTAAAATTTTTAAAACACGTCTATCAATGTATATCTGGCAGTCTGAACTATTGTTACTGTTACAGTCACTCCTCTTCTTGCCCTGGATCTCATTATATTGAAAATATCTTGTTTCCCACCTCCACCTGTGTCCTATTCACCCATCCACCCTTTAACAATATCACAATGTCTGTATTAATGGAAATATATCCATCAAAAACGCAAGCTTAATTGATATTGCCAAAGTACATAGCCATTTTATCTAATTCAGAGCCCTGTGCACCATATCATCTCCCATTCCCCCCTCCCATCTGGAACTTTACTGCCCGGACATTCTTTTCCGAAGAATCTCTATATTATCATTGCCACTTAAATTCCAAGCTGCTTCGTCCCAGGGAGTGAGGATGTTTTGCTTAGGTGACCTTCCAGCACAGGCTCGGCAGTCTCAACAATCCAGACTCAGGGAAAAAAATTGGCAAACAAGTCTCAAACAACGGGAACACATCAAATCCATCTCCTGCCCTAAACTCCATTATTTTAAAAATGTCTTGCTTCCCACTTCTATACTTATGCCCTCAATCTTTCTAATGATAAGTCTGGCCTTGGATAAGAATGTATTAACATTCCATTTATTATACTTTGCTTATTTTCCTTATTGTAAACTTATGGCTTCAATAGATATACTGATATATTGATATGCTACATTTATTGAAAGAGTATTTCTCCTTTATTTTAGATATATATTTGCTATTGTATTGAGCCATCAGATTATAATAATGAGAGCCCTACATTGCTCTTTCTTCCTTCCTACAACATGGGTGTTGTACCATACAAGAAGGTACAATTTTCACCATTTCTCCACATGATAACAATCTTTTCTCAACAAATTGCCTTGTAAAGTTTCTAGTGTTGGGATTGCAATTTAAATTATTATTGTAGTTGCTACTGCTATTATTCTTGTTGTTATCATCATCCCACCATTTTCCTAAAATTCACACTCGAACTGATTAACAATTTAAAAGAGCAATGTAGTTAAAAACATACAAAAGATGAACATTAAAACAGAATTAAACTATTCACAGTATTTAAAAAATTCAAACCTCCAGGTGAAAGAATAAGATACAATGAAAAAGGTAAAAGGCAATTAAAAACAACTATATGAAAACAATGCAGCAGCCCACGGCCCATTCTTTAAACGCTTTCTGTTTTAAAATTTGCCAGAATAAAAATCTTTTTGCCAGCTGATGGAAGGACAGCAGAGGGGTGGCCATTGTGGTCTCTCTGTAAGGGGAGTTCCAAAGTCTAGGGGCAGCCACTGAGAATGTCTTCTCTTGTGTCCCCACCAGCCATGTTTTTAATGGTGGTGTAAATGAGAGTAAAGCCTCTCCTGATGATCTCAGGGGATGGAGAGACTCATACATGGAACTACAGTCTGTCAGATAGCCTGGACCTGAGCCATACAGGTTTAATAGTATCCTTGAATTTAATCATATATATACAAATGTAATTTGAAACCAGATTCTTTCTCTTCTGTCCTTCTCTATTGACCTAATTAAAACTCATTCTTTTTCTTTTGTTACAGAAGAGAGCAAATCAATATCTCCTATTAAGCAAATAATGCTATTTTGTATAAGGTCATGGTTGTCCTGTCTAAATCACACAGGGAACAAATACTATCAAACTGGTGCCAAGTGACTCCTCTCTCAGATGGAAATTTCATTATTTTCCCTCTACTTGGTCAGGGAAATGCATATTAACATAAACCACTTTAGACCAATGAGAATTCCAGCAGTTATTCAGATTTCCAGGGGTACTAGGATTTATTTTCTTAGAAAGCAGTCACTTGAGACATAAGGGCTATTTGGGACTTATTTATTTACACATACATACTGGGGGATCATAAGATGAAGATCACTGAATTAGTACTCCAGTAGCTTACTGTTACCCATCAGGTTTCCAGTAGAGAGCAAAACCAGCTCTTTGTTACTTTCCCAGAGCCAGAGCTAGAACAGACAGCTCACTAATTAATTTGCTTTATTGGTTCTCTAATCCACACTATAATCTAGACTACACAAAGGGTGTTGGACATTCCTGGGACACCCAAGGTCTGTTTACCAATCTAACCCTTTCCGTCTCTCTGAGGTTGAACAGCTCAGGTCTGTGGAGGGTTTTGAGGGGGCATTTGGATTTTCCCCTCTGAAGTCAGATCCCAATTGCTTTCCTCAAAAGGGGAGATCCAGATTATCATGTGGCCCCTGTGATGCCTCCCGGGAATTATAAGGGTTGTAAAGAATATTCTCAATTTTTCTCATTGGCAAAGGGCATCTTGACCCCAGTTGAAAATGCTCAACTCCCATGAATTTTTTTCACACTGAGGGACTTTGCAAAAAAAAATGAAGATGTGCGAGCAGCTAAATTTTGCACAAAATTTATATTTTTGTGTCAACATGCTATTCTCTGCTCAAAACTCTGTTTTTTCTTTTCCATAAATAATATCTTGGGCTTTCAAATGGCAACAAACAAATGATATCACTGAAAAATGTGCAAAATCTCTCATATTTTCACCAGTGGGGTAGAAAAACCTGTGAAATCTATCACTGTTGTATATGAGAATGGAATACCTGAATGTTTACAGATCTTATTCACAGTTCTAGACACAGCCAACCTCAACTTAAGGTATCACTTTGAAACATTCCAACAACCTCTCTTCACAGCTACAAACTCCCAAATTCAAGAGGATTCTTGACAGATCATTCAGACAACCGCCCAATGCCCTTCTCATTATAATATGCTCTGATTCTGGAGAATCAGATCTGCAAGAGCTGACCATTACCTTGTTAATAGCTCTTGTCTTTTGACTGATGTTATATATTACAAACAGTATTGTAGATGGTCCTGAAAAATTACAGAAGAGTGAGCATGAAGAACTTCTACTTCTTCCCTCACTTTCAGAATGTGTCCAAAAGGGAGGGCATTGAATGAACACAGGTTTCTCTTTGAAGAAAACCAGGAAATTAAAGTACAAAATCACAAGACACTCATACATTCACTTTCTCTGCTTCTTTGGAACATCTGAAGCTGCTCGAACAGTCAGAATACTCTGTTTTTTGGCATGGTCTTATCTTGATTCTCCAGGCTTTCCCTGTTCTGAGACCTGGGTGGTGACAGAAATTTGAATCCTGTCTTGATGTTTCAAGAAGAATAATGTACAGATGCATAATGCTGAACTAGTGTCTCAGGAGAAATTGCAATTATGCTTCAATAGGTGTCAGAAGTAAACTGGCTTCAAACTGCACCACGTAATCAGGTTAGAGTTAAGAGCACTTAGGATTTAAATTTAGAAGCAACAAGAACAGTACAACAAAATAAGCTGTACATAGTACAGACCACACAAAATGGATCTTTACTGAATAATCTTTTTTCTGCTGAGTGAAGATAAGTTTGATTAATATACACTGAATTCATTCACATTGTGGTGGTGGTGGGAAAGACAGAAGAGATAGATAGAGCTGACAATCTTCTCAGAAAGAACACTCTTAGTTAACACATTTAAATAATTATTTCTACACATGAAAGGAAAAATGGCCCAGAAAGTAAATCAGAATCAAATAGTATTATTTTTTAATTATTAAGTTGGGCAGCAAAGACAAATTTAATTCAGCTATGGCCATTTCTGCACTAGACTGTTATAGTGCTATTATTCCACTTTCAACAGCCTATGGAATCCTGGGGTTTACAATTTAGGGAGGGGCCTCAGGGGCCCTTCCCTAAACTGCAAATCCCCGGATTCCATAGGATGTTGAAAGTGGAATAACAGCACTTTAACAGTCTAGTGTAGAAATGGAATAGGTTTCCCAACTTCCTGCTCTTACAATGGCATCACCCTGCTACTGTCTTATAAACGGCTCTTAGTTTGTTTTATTTGATAAGTGTAAATGAATGTGTGTTCTCTTTTCCTTTAATTGTCTTTAAATTTTTTAAAATATTGCCATTAATTGAAACTGAATCTAGCATAGCTCTTAAGAATAATAATTATCTTGAGAGCCATCATGGTATAGTGCTTTGAACACTGACCTACGACCCTGGAGACTAGGGTCTGATTCTTTGCTCAGCCACAGAAACTCACTGGGTGACATTGGGTACATCACAATGTTCTGCCTCCAAAAACTCCATGATAAATTCACCTTAGAGTCACCATCAGAAACAACTTGAAGGCATGCAGCAACAATAAGATTATCTTGAAAAGTATTGAGAAAGATGTAATGTATGTCCTGTAGAGAAACAAACCATGTTGGATTGAATCTTGTAACAGCATAATCTTATTGTTCCTGAGAGGGCATCCCAAGATCAACTGGGTCTCTGAGGCCTGACTTCAATGGGGGAATTCCAAATGCCCCCTCAAAAACTCCACAGACCTTAGCTTTTCAGCCTCAGGGAGGGTGAAATTGGTAAGCAGAATGTGGCTTTTCTTGGAGAATCTAGATTCAAAGCCCCCCCATCTCCCAGAAAAACACCCCAGTATTACGAGAGAATTATTCCAGCCCAGAATTGAACATACTAAAAAAAAGTGCAGCTTCTTTCTTCATTCAACATTGTTAGGTTCATGATATTCCAGAGAGTCCTTATCAGATCAGTCCCTAAGGGGAAGAAGGATTGCTGTGTTAGTCCAACAAGTCTAATTGATTTCAATAGATTTTCAGTTTAATCATGATTAACTTGTCTGCTAATGAGAGTGGCAGCAAATTTCAGCCTATTTAGTCTCAGTCTAGCCTAGCCTTCTCCAACATGATATCCTGCAGATGGTTTCATCAGCAACAATCACTGCTGATGACCAGTTCTTCTTGATGACCAGTCCAAGCAGCCCTTTCAGCCTGGGACTGCAGAATGAAAGTTCAGAAAGCCAGTATGGGGCTGACCTCAGTCTGTGACATGCGCACAAATGACTTAGCCCATGCTGCTGTAGTCAACACTCAAGCTGACTGAAAACTATCTTAGGGGGAACTTGTAAGTGGAAAGGAGTGATGACAAAATGGGAGCACGGACATGGCTTTCTTAAAGAGTTAGTTGCAGCTGCTTCGATTTCCATTACTGAGAAACAGCAAGTCATGGTAGGTGGCAGAAAAGATTAGAGATTTACCAAATGTGCTCATTCTTATGAAATAAGGTAACAAGCTGTCTATCACAGAAATATTTACTGCTATTTTCCCTTGTTTGTGTGAATGTAGTTGGAACAAAATACAGTAACCAGAAAATTGAAGACAATTCTCTTCAAAGATTCAAGGCTATCATGGTAAGGATCACAAAGAGTAAGATATTATGGGCCTATGAAATAACTCATAAAACAATTCATCCAAGTTCATTTTAGCTTCTCTTTGTTCAGCTCAGAAACCTAAGTGTGGTGACATTTATGAAATGAATATGCAAAATAAGAATTTGGAACCCATTTAGCAATACTGTGCTAAGAAATTAGTGTGCTGGGATTTTTCAACTGAATGATGATAAGAAATGTTAAGGAGACAGGGCTGACAACATACTGGCAAACAGACATGCATTATATTGTGATTCATTATTTCAAGAACTCCTAATATCAGTTTGCTACAAGCTGTATAAAGCACAAAATTAAATTGTTTTGAGAGAGTGAATGATTTTTTCCCCTTTACAGAAACAAGAAATTATGTGTCAGGAATACTACACTGACAGAAAATGGAGATGAACATGGAGATGGATGTTGTTTAATCAATATTTTCACTTTAAGTTGCCTGCAGTATTTATGGTCATCCGTTCCTTGCTTTTTAGTTGTTGATGTGGTTTAAAAGTGGAAAGATCATGTAACTATGCCAATGTTATCTGAGGGAATATCTGTACTGACATTTCCAAAGACTGGCAGAGGAAGTGGATTCTGCTTCTGAGTCTCAGCTAGCAAAGTTCTGGCCTGTCCTCTTGGCTTGAATAATTACAGATGGAATGCCTGAAATCCTCTCATTAAAATCTATCTCTGATCAAGAAAACAAGTCACATGTTTGGGCCACACTGCTGGTCATGAAAAAGAGAGACCTGTGAGGAGGAGTCATTGTTTGGGTGAGAATAGGAAAGGTCTACTTCCATTTACTGCAATCTTGTTAGAGAATCAACTCTATTTAAGGAATGTAAATAAGTAGAGTGTTGGGGTTTATATTTATGTAAAGCCCACCAATCACTGCTTTTCAGGAAAAGGGAAGTTGGGAGAGACTGAATGTACCCTTTATACTTTCTTTATAAAACAGCTTATAAAACCCATCAAAGATCCTTGGGCTGGTTTCAGATTTAACAGGAAATATACTTATTAAGGATAGAATACTGTAAGTCACCAATGTTTAAACTGAAGCACCTTGGGCAAGAATTATATAGTGTCAAATATTTCATGTAACAAGTCTTCAACCAACTTGACATTCTTGTTGTTCATGAACAGAGGAATCCAAGACCTCTTTGCAGAAGCAGTAGCAGAAGTGACAATGATGAAGATGATAATGATGAATGGCAGCATGGCCATGTGCTGTGTTTGCATGCCATCACTAGAGGAAGAGGCAGTCATCCAACACAACACACCTCTTGGCAGAGGCTGTGTTTGTGAAGAGCTTCCCAGTGCTTTTAATGTCTGGTTCTGTCCAGCCTTTGAAGCCAAGACATTATGGGACTGATGGCTTAGAAAATCTCCTGACAAAAAGGCACAGGTGCTTTACTTTCCTATATTGCCTTAGAGCTGAGGTCTAAACAGGGCCAGCATTCAAGAACCATTTGACCTTCCTGGACTCTGCCAGGAACATCGAAGGATTTTGTGTAAGATCAGGCTTTACAGTTTGAGAATTTTTTAAAATAAAATTTTACTTACTCCCTGTGTTTTCTGCTGAGGCAATTTGTATGAAAACAACATGCATTATAGAGAGGAAATCCACCAAATTTCAGAAGGATTTGTGCATCAGGTGCCTTTAAAGTACATTTTAGGGGAGAAAAGGGATTCACTTTTCACTCTCCTGTAGTTTTTGAACAATTTCTCTCTCTGTCTCTGTCTCTCTCTGTATACATGGATGCACACACACAGAGAGACAAACGTGGCCTTTACAACTTGAGGATTTTTTTAAAGGGCTCATTTTTCTTTATGTTTTGTTTTGTCTTATTTTGGTGGGGAGGCCATTTTCATGAAAACAGCACAAATTGCAGTTCTATTCTCATCTTCTCTGATGGAAGCATCCACTTTCCTGTGGCATTGCAGAGTCTGATTCTGCAGATTTATCAGTACAGAGAAGCTGGTCAAAAGAAATTCCTGGCCAAGTTGCAATTGGTCTAAGAGCGACGTGCTCCTTTGGTTCCTTCCAGCATTTTTTTTAAAGATTCACTTTGCATTTTATCATCTCTCCTGTCTCTGCTGCAGCCTTGTTTACTTTGTCCCACTCACAGCAAATTTCATTTTATTACCAATTGATTTTTCCCCCTGCTCATACCTTCCAGGGAAGAAAAGGGTAAGGAAATGTGATTTACTGTTCTATACTAGCCAAATCAGCATGGAAAGGCACAGACCTTGAAAATGCTTATAAACTAATCTTATTTCAAGTTGGAAATGCCCCCTTTAAAAAGTGTCTGTATTCAGTGTGAGAGCTTGCTGGCTGATGAATGCATATACTTGCCAGCATGTTACTGTGCATATAAAATAGTTTATGGGAGAAAAGAGAAAGAAAAAAAAAAACCCTACTAAAGTCTGTGATGGGGCAGAATTTTAGTAGTCTTCCCGATGACAGTTATGTCCTTTCAAAGTAAGGGATATGCTTTTTCCTAGAATAATTACTTTCTTTGCATTGCGTATCACGTTAACTCCCATGTGCTTAAAACTTTAAACATTCTTTACATAGGATGTAAACTAATAGTGTTGTGATTTTTTAAAAAACATTTGCTCTTCGCTGTGAACTCACCTCAGCTGGTGAAAAACCTGTACAAATTGGGATTTTTTTTTTTTTTTAAAAATCCATGTGGTCTAGCTGTTCTGGTTATCTCCTGTGAATTCCTGGAGCTAGCTGTGATGTTTTAAACCCAGGGCTGGAAGGTTTTTAATTCCCTCAGCCTTGCTCCCAGGACTTTATGATACAGGCAGGAGTTAACACTCATGTCTGTCTCCATTGTCTTGGTTCCTTCTGATGAAGTCATGAATGGTCATGCAGCTGCTGCCAAGGAAAACTTCCTTCTTTCATTATTGTTTGCAGGAAGGAAAGAAACCCTTCCACATGAAAGACAAAACCCTAGGAATGAATGAACCCTGTCTGGATGTGTGGGTGACAACAATCACCAAGAGACCTGAGAAAAAGGAAGAGAATAGCCCCTTCACTACTAGGACTATTGGCAATCCAGAGGACCCCCTGGACATATATTCCTCTTCAGGCAATTCTTATAATCTCTCCCCCATCCCTGTAGCCCTGCATCAGAATTACTGTGGATATTAAGACTCATTTTAATTATACTGAAGATTTTATGTGACAACCTCTGGGGGTTTGAATATCATATCTAAAAATGTACATCCCAAGGATACATGTCAAAAGTAGTAGTTTTTAAATTGGATTTTAAAATTATCTCTCTATTGCTAATTGCTTTTTGGCAGATTGGAAAGCAAGTCTGACTTCTGGGAAAAAATGGTTTAGGTGACAGCCTTAAGCATGGGTGGTACACTGTTGCTGTCAGCACCTAAATGAAGGTGCTGTATTAAGAGAAATCCCACAGCTGGAAAAAGTTGTTCATATAATTACTGACATTGCTTAAAGTATAAAATCATAATTTTATGGACTGAGATTTTCTAGGATCCATTAAGTTCCAGTGCCATCAAACCTCTTCTTTCTTCTTTTTCTTTCTCCTCTCTCTTATATATGGTGTTCTCCCTAGAATGAGAGGATATGTGCTGCCCCAAATAGCTTATGCTCATAAAATGTACAAGCATTTTTGGTCTACGAAAAAAATAATAATCAGAAGATTATGCATATTAAGAAATAAGCCCCATGGTTGAATGAGGCAAACTGCAATGTAGTGCCCTGACCTAAACTCTTGTGTACAGTTTGGGGATGCATATCTCCTGTACAAGGGGGTTCTTCTTTTCTTTTAAATATTTTGGGCTACTGTTAGTTCTTCCTATGAAAGGAGCTATTTTCACTCTCCTTGAAAAGAATGACAAGGCCCTTCCTGATAGAAACTGTAATTTTTTCATACCTGCAACATGTCCTCATACACAGTGATACTGTAGGTTGAAGAATCTGATTAATCTTAATATTAGAATTGGATTTAGCCAAAAATGTGTGTGTGTGTGTGTCTGAGAGAGAGAGAGAGTTTTCTTTTGAATCTTGCCTGTTTGTGTTACATCTTGGTTGTGATTTAAAGGAGTGGAGGAATGCTACTGGCACATAAATTCCCCATGAGAATGAAATACATTAGGCCCTCCCATATCCATGAGGGATAGGCTCCTAGAGGTAATGTCAGTGCCAGGCGGTGGTCAGGCAGAGGCAGGGGAGCTGGTTAGAGGTGCAGGGCTTTAATGCAGTCAAAACTCAAAAGTACAAAGCAAGCAGGCTTCTACACAGTCTTAACAGAAATAGTCCTTAATGCAGGCAGGGCTTCTACTCAGTCTTAACAGAAATAAACACAGGCTGTTAAAGTACATAAGGCAGGTTACTTCAACAAGGCGAACAGGAGGACTGGTCTCAGGCGCGGGCAGGAACAAGGCACGGACAGCAGGACCACGGTTGACCGACGGTTGTTGCTCCGTGCCTTCCACAGCCCGGCGCCTGCCTCAAATAGCCCTCCAAGCCAGGCACCAGCCAATCCGGCGTGGCCATGTGACTGAGGGCTCGCAGCTGTGCTGTGTCTCACAGCTGCGAGCTCTCTGCCCGTCACCTCCTCTCCAGCAGGAGTCGAGACCGGCGAACAGCCTCCTTGGCCTGCCGCCGCTGCTGGAAAGGAGGAGGCGAGGTGAAGACATCAGCCTCCTCCGGATCGGGGCCGCAGGCAGACTCCCAGGCCTCCCACGGATCGGGGCCGCAGGTGGGCGGAGCCCCGGGAGCAGGCCCGGGTCCCGCCCACCCCGGCAGGCTGGCCGACATTGAGGGATCCGAGCCCGCAGCCTCAAGGTAAATGGCTCCAGGCTCGGCAGCTTCTCCCGCGGCCGGCAGGCCCGCGCCGTCGGCCGCGGCGGCCTCCAGACAAGGCCCGTCAGCCGCAGCGGCCTCCTCACAGGCCCCGTCGGCTGCAGCGGCCTCCGGGTAGGCCCCGTCGGCTGCGGCGTCTGCCGCCGCTTCAGCGGCGGCCTCAGGGGCAGCAACAGGCCCAGCCGGGGCCGTGCCCCTGACAGGTAATGTGGAAAGTGAAAAGTGCTGATAATACCAAACACTATATTTTGACCATTGCCTCATGGTGTGTCGGGGGAGCCAGCTCTCCTACTCAGCTCCTCCTTTCTTCCTAGCAGGGCTCGGTGAGCAGCCCTCTCCCTAGGAGCCAAATCCAGTGGGAGGCCTGGCTGCTTGGAACCATTTGGCTCTCTCAGCCAAGGAAGGAGTGTCCATACTTGGCCAAGAGAGGTGTAAGAAGCCCAGCTGTGCCTCACTGCGCGCCTCTCTCGGTCGTCTGCACAGAGTAAGGACCCTGGCCGGCAGCAGCAGAAATGTTCCTGGAGCTGATCACAGATAAATGAGACCTTGGATATTGATCACATGATTATGAGGGACTTATTGCATGTTCATTGTATATTTGCTGTTTAATGTATAACCAAGCAGCTTTTCTTTGGGCAGTGTTTCAGCAGGAGGCTGCCCAAGAAATTATCTTGAGCTTCACAGAAGAAAAGTGGCATAGCCACGCAATAAAACAAGTTAAAAAATAAAATAAAATAAAATAAAATAAAATAAAATGCTTACTGCCTGGCATTGTTTATTAGATTACGACTCAACTAGTCTTTTGGGTCACCCCAAAAGACTAAACACTGTAAGGAATTTGGACTCCCAAAGTCATGTGTCCAAACTGGAACATCTATTAAAGCTGCTTATGGCTGTCAGTTGCATTTGGGATTTACAGGGAGAGAGAACAGCTCACAAGTGTGACCCCTCAAGTCATGGACTGAGAGTTTGACGGGCAAAAGGGCCTGTTGTAAAGTTGGGATAATATGGAGGGGCATATATTAGGATTAGGGATGTGCCAACTGAATCCTTGAATCTTGGGTAAGGATTCGAGATTCCCAAATCCGAATCCCTGTGCCAAAATAGGCAAACCGAATCTTTCGAATCCACCAACTAAATAGATTGTTGGAGACCAGGATGCCCGAAAACTTGAGAAACTAGACATACAAAGGAAAATAGTAAGTAGGTGAGGTTTTCCCTTGGAGTAATAATGGCCTTTGCTAACAATTTCAGAAATTACAGCTGGGCTTGTATTCTAGGATACTTAAATTGAACATTTCATATTTAAGTTCAATACTTGACTGGAAGCTACAGGCTTGAGATTTCAAGGACAGCTGAAAGATTCCTTTGCGTAGCTTCCTTGCAAACCTCTTTCAGACACAATTCTGGGGTTTGCAGTTTTACAAGATGTCACAGCCTTCTCTGCCAAAGTGATGCCAGAAGGAGCTATGCAAAGAAAAGTCAGTTTTGACCTGGATCATCTCCCTACTGTAGTATGTACTCCTGTTTACACAGGCAGGAAAATGTGGGATTAATCCACATTTTCCTGCCTGTGTAGAAAGGGCTGTCATGTCATTTTCAATCTGGGGAGATCCTGAGGCAAAACTAGGACAATTGTCTTGGCCAGATTTCTTCAGAGGGAGGTTTGTCTTTGCCTAGGCTTTTGCTAAGGCTGAGAGAGTGCCCAAGTCTTGCCCAAGATTATCCTTCTTTCCCTTGCTTTTTAAGTTCTTTTTAAAAAAAGGATTCGAAAGATTAGAGATTTGTGGATTCCCAGAAACTTCTAGGGATTCGGATTCAGAAAATTCTGGATTCGTCCCGTTCCCTAATTAGGATATACATCTTGTTAGGACTCAAGTTACTTTCTATAGGATTATATATAGGACTTCCTGCCGGGAGGACGTTTAAAAGACAGGGAGAGAGGAAGTAAATATAGATTGGTGAGAAGGAGGGAGAATGAGCAGTTGGTTTTGTTGGACATTTGTCTCCTGTGACCAGATCTCACCCTCTCCCAGGACACTTTAAATCTATTCTAGGAAACTTATGTACCTTCAGGAGTTGTTGGACTCTGTACACCATCAGTCTAGGCCACACTGGCAATAGTAAAGGTTGATTTGGTTATAGTGCAACACTTTGGATGGCCAAAAGTTCCTCACTTCTGTTTTAGAGGAAATGTTCATTTGTGGACAAAACCAAAAGTGAATTGAAATGTACTCCTGAGTAAGGATGTTCACCATTAAAACTGTGTTGCTTTCGTTAAAACTTACACAGGGATGCAAGTGAGCATTCTACTGAAATCAATATGGTTGTATAGACGACTGACAAACGTGTATGTGCATATGCTGTACTTGAAGTAAACTGCAAAAATTAGTTGGGTGTTTGCTGCATTTGTAAATTAAAGATCTGAAACTGGTGGTGTTTTTTTTTTTAATATCACACACATTTTTAGTTTTTAGTCATTATGCAGATGTTTATGTAAAGTATCAGCTTTTTCCAGTGTGCATGATAGTGATCATAGCAGTAATAAATTTTACAGCTTTCCTGACAAAAGCAGCATCCCAGTTCTTCATTTCCCCGATGGCTTATATGCACTTTCATACACTTCACATATACAGAGAAAGGGAGAGATTGAAATACACTTTACAAATCACAGTTATTTTTGAGGACTTTTTAAAAAAAAGTTTCCACGCTTTGGGAAAAGTTCTTATGAGAGCAGAGAGAATACAGATGAGGAAAAGTTTTGCATGAACATTTAGATAAACACATGTTTTCTACGTTCCTAAATACAGCTGTGTTGCAAGTGTTCTTGATTTTGGTATACCTTTTGATATCAAAAATCTGAGAAGAGGCTGACTGGCTAGATTTCTCCCTCCCTGCCCCTCTTCAAGAGGCATTTTGGGGGAAATGAGCATGTTCCAAAAGCTAAGCAAATTGCTAGGAAATGAGATCTTATATTTCTTTTCCACTGCTGGGAAATTAAACTATAATTTCAATTCCACAAGACCCCATAGCATTATTGTGTTCAAAGAGCACATATCAATGGATATAATATGTGTTTTAATTTAACAACAGTTATGAACTTTTCAAGCACAGATCAATGAAGGCTTTCTGAACCAATTTCTCACTAGACTGATTAAAATTAAAAATATGACTTCTTTTTAAAAAGTTGCATTTAAGTTTGATAGTGGCCTTCATTTTACATTTTGAAGATTTTTGTTACAGTCTTAAACTGAATCAGGCTAGCCTAAGGCGATGTGTAACAGTTTTTATGGTTCTTATTGCATGCATTCGGTCTGGGAAATGAGAACATTTTCACTCACCTTAATCACAGTAGTAGGAATTTAACCCCTTGTAACTCAGTATCTTTAAATTCAGTCCTTGATTTTGGTGATTTCCTGCCCCCTTTACTAGGAATCACCTGACTTCTTCCCATACAGATGGGTACATAAGAATTGTTTTAATAAATGTGATTTTCAGTTTGATCCTCTGGTTATAAGTCTGCATTGTTATTGGACTACTGTGCTTCTGATATTTCACATGAACATTTGTTTGCCTTGCCTGTGCCTGAGACAATACTATGGGCCTTTCTGTACTCCGCTGTTATCGTGCTATTATTACACTTTCAACATTCTGTGGAATTCTGGGGTTTGTAGTTTACTGAGGCCAAAGAGTTCTCTGGCTGAGAATTCTAAAGGCCACTCCCTAAACTGCAAACCCCAGGATTCCATAGGATGTTGAAAGTGGAATAATGGCACAATAACAGTGTAGTGTGGAAAGGCACTATGTTAGCAATTCAAGGAAGGTTTGCACCCAAAGAAAGAAATTTTCTCTGCCAACAGAAGAGGGACTTTGTATTTTATGGGCTTGGTTCCTTCTAGCCACTAGATAATATGACACAATTTGGCTTCAACAACAATTGCAACTTTACACCATGTAAAAGTAATCTTCAGTTTTGCTATTATAAATTCTATCATGTTTCTTTTTTTACTTCTACCCATTTAGGTACCCTATGTGCTTCATTCAAATATGGAGACATATCTAGGGAATGAGCTTTATGCTTTCAAAATTTCAGTATTTGATCTCCTTTCATTGATTACTTTAATCATGACTCAACATTTATCTAGCCCCCCCCAGCAAGTTCTCAGGCTAACCTGTAGAATGATGCTTCTGTCTAACTAATAACACAGTTCATGCATGTGATGTTCATTCTTCCCTTTGTGAAATGTGTGTTCATGCAGTTTAATAGATT
The DNA here is from genome assembly GCA_948474755.1 of Ctenosaura bakeri. Classification (NCBI taxonomy): domain Eukaryota; kingdom Metazoa; phylum Chordata; class Lepidosauria; order Squamata; family Iguanidae; genus Ctenosaura; species Ctenosaura bakeri. Next base: position 115,141 of record CAOLHI010004022.1, read on the forward strand.
ATCTCTGTCATTTGTGCTTCTATGTCCTAACCATTTTTGATTGTAAAATTAATTTTTGATACGTAAACATTTTTAAAATATTTACTAAAACTTATTGGAGAAGTGGGAGAAAGGAGGCATCAGCCATTTTGTCCCAGTTAGATGCAAAATCCTAAATCTGACTGTATTCTTCATTTTCAGAGTAAAGTCTAAATGCAGGTCTCATGGCCAAAACATCTAGTTTTTGTAATTTTTAAAATCCCTCCTGCTTTTTGAATTGTCTAGCCTGATGATGAACTCTGAAGAACTTAGAAGCTTGCATATTGTTTGCAGAACCATTGTCATGGTCCCGTCCTTCTCCCACCCCTATGGCTGGTGGGAAGGGTGGAGTGGAAAGGGCCACAATTTGTAAAAGTAACTTCTAAAATTAAACTTTCAGAGTCCCTGAGTCAGCATGGACATGGGAGTGGTAGTCCAAAAAGCAACTCCCCCAAGTCTGGCCTAACTATGGCTTTTTAAAATGTGTATATATTTATATTTATATTTATTTATTTATACATACATACATACACACACCAACAAGCACTTTCCTTTCCTCTCTTCCTCATGATGTTCTGATGCCTCTTTTATTTGGCTTTATTCTCAAGCTTTGTGCTAAATAAAAACGTTTTCTTAAGCTGAGAAAGTTGTGGTAAGTTACTTCACTTAGATAATCATTGTGTTCCAGTGTTTGCTTTAATGACTCAGGTTTTAATACCAAAGCATGTTTCTAAGACTTTCTTCTCCATCTCCTGTGTATATCTTCAGTGTGATTTAATTTATGTGGCAATGATATTACAGGAATCTTTCACTTACTTTTAATTAGATGACCAGATGTTTTGAGCATATATGAGGTAAGAGGTTTTCAGTATTCAAGAGGGAACTGACCTTCTTGACTATTGATTCCCCTTCCCCATGATCTCCTGGTTTTAAGAACTTCCTTTAGATGAATAATAAGCAAAATTTAAAATGCATTAAATGGAAATCATTCAAAACAAAGGCATTTATTTCTCTTTGAAAAGACCCTACCTTTCATTCGTGAAGCATATGCTAGCTGGAATGTCGACATGGAGCATTAGAAAGCAGCAGGAGTGCGCACAGACCTTATGTTTGAATCCCAGATGGATTCCTCTCCCCCAGCTGTTAGTGTTCCTCTGCTTAGAATAGCTCCCATACCACTACTGGTACTGGCTGGTGGTAATAATGCAGCAGGAGAAAATGTTGACTTATGCAAACTTTATGGACCAGTCAGCAGGACAGGGAGAACTCAGGAAATGCTGCAATTCCTGTGTTCAGTGCTTTTAGACTCTAGGCAGGAATCCTGAAGGTCACCTTATCTACACTGACTTGAATTACAGAAAGTTTTGAATGGGTTTTCCTAAGCAGGCAGAAATATAGTGTTGTATTTATGCTGGCAATTGTATGCTCATGGCAAATTGGCAACAGACATTTGTGGCATTTAAGAACAAGAACAGGAAGATTTATGGGCCTTGTTGTGGCAGTGGTGATCCTGCAGCCCTGTTTGCCATTCTGTGTTGTGCTTCATACTCTATAACTTCTGAAGAGCATCATTACAGTCAAAGGCATCTGTTACAGATGTACACAAATGTTAAGTGCACCTTATGCCCATGTTTATCTTTATTGGTCATTGTGGAGGTTGGAATTCTCACCTTTACCTTCAGAACTAATTCCTATCTGACCATTGGCAGATCTCATCAAACATTATTATAGTTCTCAAAGCTCCCCCATGCTCTCCTGCAGCCATTGACTGAACATGGAGGAGGGGCTGTAGCAGCTAAGTGGTAAGTCCTGTACGGGTGATAAGGGAACTGTAGCACAATTGTCCCTGAAAAACTTTTTCACTGTCCTCCATGATACAAGATCTCTCCCAATGAGTGAGGAGGGAGGTAGCGAATTATCATTGTAGTAGAGTAGGGCGTCTGGGCAAACATGAGGTAGGGGTTCAGAAAGAAAAACATTTTTATTTTAACAATGATTTTGTTGATATGGATAGTTGTTTAAAGTAATGGATTGTCAACTGATATTTCTGGTGCTTTCTACATTCGTTTAAGTTCAGATGAGACCATGCGATTTCAGTTTTTCTGCTTATGAGGTCAGAGATTAGGGCCTACCTTCACAATGGGATAGGTAAGGCAGCAGCCTCAGGCAGTCAGATGTTAAGAGGACAGAGCTGTGAGCAACATATCATTTGCCATATGCACTCCCAAGCCAGTGTGTTGCCCTCAGAAATGTTGAAGGACATTAGCCATGATGAAGCAAGATCCAGCTGTGTGGTTGACTAGATTGAAATGAGAGGCCATTTTAACCCCGAGCTGGTCCTATCAGAGGAACAATGTGTACTTTTTCAATAGTTGCAACGTTTAAAATATTAGTTGAAGTAAGAACTGGGACAAAGCTTTGTGAGTCTTGTCCTTGGGCAATGCATTTATATGAATGGGTTCTTTTATTTAAAGAAACAGAGAAAATGTTTTTTCCCCCTCTCATGCTGATGCCTTAATGGATGCTTAATGGATTGTGCCGGCTGAGACAGAAATAGCCAGAATGCTTTTGCAGCTGAGGTATTAGCAGTGTCTGGAAGATGCCTCCCCTCTTCCTGAAAGTTATCTTGTCTGACATTGCCAGAGATGGGTTTCTTTCACACTAGAAATTGCTGTTCTACTTTTGTTTGTGAGTGGCATTAAAATGGTGGTTCCACTGGCATCAAATGGAACATGAGTTTCTTCATTAAAATGCACGCTACTTGTCTACACAGAGAAGGGAGTTATTTTTTTAAAAAAAGTCATGAGTGAAAGAGGCCATTCCTTGAATTTCTCATCAAATTAGATCCATATTCTATACTGTCTGCTTACAGTAGTTAAGGATGCATAGCTAAGTAACATCTTCAGGGTCAACTCCTCCTACCTATTTTGCCAAGCAGCAGCCACACTGAGAAATAGAGGTGACTGGGGCACAGGAGGATAAGGTTTCCACTCCCATCAGCAAGCAAGGCTGTAACAATGAATTGCAATGAATGTCCTGTTTCTGATTATCATAGCTATTTCCGCACTAGACTGTTATAGTGCTCCTGTTCCAGTTTCAACATCCTATGGAATCCTGGGCTTTGCAGTTTAGGGAGGGGCCTCAAAGGCCCCTCCCTAAACTGCAAAGCCCAGGATTCCATAGGATGTTGAAAGTGGAACAGGAGCACTATAACAGTCTAGTGTGGAAATGGTCATAGCTTCACTCATGGGTACAAGGGGGAATAGAAATGTCATCCTATCTGCCCTGATTTTCAGCTAAGCAGACCTCCTTCTCTCAGTGCAGCTGCTGCTTGGTAAAGTAGGAATGGTAGGGCATTTGCAACCATGGCAAGAGTGCCATGATTGTGACTACACAGTGTTAGTGAATACAGAGCAGCTGTGACTCTGTAACTCTAGCTAACTAATCCATAACTGAAATACAGAAATATTAGGAATGCAAATTTGCTCTAACGCACAATTATTTTTTTAAAAATACTTTTATTATATGTTATGTTTTATAACTTCATCAACAATCAAACAAGTAAACAGAGTTTTCCAGAAACAGTAGAAATTAATTAACTAGAAATTAAACAGATTACACTGTACAAGTGGTTCAAGTAAATTATGCAGTTGATAAATCATCTTGTTCTATTTGGAGGACTCATATCTTGGAGGAGTGGTCAGAGGTTTCATTATAGGAGACAAATGTGTCTAGGTTTAAAAGATCTGTCCAAAGGTCCAGATGATTCTCAGGAGGTTGCAAGAAATGTCATTTTGTGTCGATATATTCAATAAACAGAAACCAAAGTTCAATAAAGCTGTATCTTCTTATTTGACCCATGTAGACAAAGACAAATTTTCCCATTAACCAGTAGTTCTTTGCCCTTTTCCTCCATATTTCTATGAGGGCATCTCCCTTTTTTTTTCTATTTCCATGCAAACAGCTTCAATAATAATAATAAAAACAACAACAATTTTGTGTGTGTGTGTTTCTAGTTCTTTTTTTTCCTAAGTAAAGAGGTGGAAGGAGCAGATCAGAGCAAAACCAAACTCTGACCAGTAATTTTAGAAATTATTTGGAGAACAAAGTGTCAAAAATTGTTTATCTTTAGGCAGTCAAGACATAAGTGAGTAAATGTATCCTTAGCATTGCATCCTCTTCAGTATTTAAGAGTGACATTTTTGAGCCATCTAGCTAGTTTAGCTGGGGTTAGATACCATTGTGCTGAATAACAACAAGCCTAGAAGGTGTGAAAAGGATTTCATAGATCTTGGGTTCAAGGGGCTTATCCAGATCAGCAACCATATTGCTGGTTGAATCTCCTGGAATATAACAGAGATCTTAAGCTTTTACATTCTTTTTTTCTCCCATGGATATATTGCATGAGTTTTTGGGAGCTGTCGAGATTTCCCATCTGCCTCTCCTTGATATGAGTGATGACTTGTGTTCCTCTGATAACTTAGGAGTAAGTCCCATTGAACTGAGCTTAGCAGGGTCAGTTACATAGGATAAGTTTATGAACCCAAGTTGCTGTGGAATACAACCCTCCTAACTGGGTGTAAAAGACTGGAAGGGAGAACAGTTGCTGTATAATGTGGAGATGACAGGTACAGGCTTAAAGATGGTGTGTGTGTAGGGGCTGATTGCCATTTCCATAATTGCCTAAGAAGAATCTTAAAAACTTACAAAGCTATGCAAATAGTCTGGAGCTACAGCTTCCCTCAATGCTACGTCAGATTTGGCATATGGAAAGCTCTCTGGGACAACAGGTAGGATTGCCCTTTTAGTTTCATGGGAACATTTTCATGCATGAGGGATTCACAGTGAAATGAATCCCAAGGAGTTAAGAAATAGGAAACTGCTTTTATAATCAGACAGACCATTGGTCCATCTCATGCTGTATTATCTATGTTGACTACTAGTAGCTTTTCACAGTCTTACTCAGCATTCTTTTTTACGCTTTCCTCTGCATGCAAATCATGGGCTCTACCACTGAGCTACAGCTCCTAGATTTTACCCAGATATTTATAGGACTAATTATAGTCTGATGCAGCCAACTTTTAATTCAGGGATTTTACAAAGACTATTCCTAGATTTCATAATTGCAATGACTGTGTTTTATCTCATACAGCAGCAGCAACAGTATTAGTAGTAACAGTAGTACCAGTGGTAGTGGTGACAATGTGTATATACATGTATGTGTTTCCATATGACATTTGTATAAGAAAATTAAATAGGAAAGTGTTCTTTTACAAGGTGAAAAAGTAAAATAAATGAAAAGATAGTTCCCAGACATGTGATTGTGCTTTGCGATTACAGAAACACCAAATGGTTCGGCAAGCCTAGGTGAATATATGACTCACACCTCTGCTAAACTCATTTCAGTGTGAAATGCTCTGGAAATAGAGTGCGGATTGCTGCAATAGATAGTCAGGAAGTCACTCCTTGAATGAAATAAGTTGCTTGAAATTAATTATTTGGGAAGTGCTTTCCAAAGCAAAACTGCTAAAGAAGATTAAATCTTCCCCTGGCCCATTAAAATGTAGGAGCTCTTTATTCATCAGTGAATCAGTGATTAATGCCCCATTTCACTTTCATATAAAGCTCAGTGCAGGAAAGTACTAAATAATATGTCCCTCTGATGCAGCTGGCTCTCAGGTATAGGCACACGGTGGTTACACTGCTTTTATACCGCCAATGCATTATGCCTTTATTTCTTTCATCAGAAGACAGAAGCATGAATGTCAGGTTTCACTGTGCTGTTTTCATGGCAGCACATGGCAAATTATCCTGGAATTTCTCATTACTTTAACTAGTACTAGCAATCAGTACTCTGGGAAATACTAACTTATGCTCATTCAAATTTACCATCTCTATCTTGTACTCCCTCTCAAGTGAATGTAATCCTACTGAAGAAGCACTCCTATTTATCTGAAGTTGGGATGAGCTGATCATTTTAATGTAATACCTGCAGAGTTATCTGCAAAGTTCAGATTAGCATTCACTCTTTAGCGTGCACATTTTTTTGGTGAATACTCTTTAATGCTGTTCAGTGAGGTGGAATGCTAAGGAAATACAGCAGCGTGTATAGCATGGCGATACATTGGACGGGGTTCTTTCTTCCCTTCTGTAGGTGCCTCCAGATTGATTGAAAAGTCCTAGATTTTGTTCGTGTATGTTCTGATTTTATGCGGGTTTAAAATAAAATGATCAAGGGAGTTTTGGATCAAACTGGGAGCTGACAGACAATATTCTGAGATAAACAAAATGTGTATGGATCTCAAACAATAAAATTGGAAAGAACAGGAACAAAATCTCGGACTTTCTGATCTTTTTACTCAGTCTGAAAGTGCCCTATCTCTTGGGAGGTGATGGTAGTAGTTCAAGAGCTACACACAGCAAATGGCTGCTGAATGGAGGATTGTCTCTGGTGACACTAGCAGCCTCTATGGTTCCTTTCTGGTGCATTAACAAGAAGGACAACAATATCACATCACCTCTGTGTCACATGGCTTACCGTGGAGCACTGCATTTCGATGTTAGTGGAATGCTGAACCTTCTACAAGTTTTAGTTCAAACTTTAGAGGAGCTATCCAAGGCTGAGCCCTATCCATAAAGTAAGTTCAGGAAGTTAAATAGCCTCTCTGAAGTTCAGACTAAAACCTAGAGTGGAGATACCATCCCAGTGATTAAGAACAACCAGCCACTGCTTTTGGGGGTGGGGTGGAATGTATGTTGATGAACAATTTCACTATTTACCATAATGTAATTCAAAATGACTAAGATGAGGCCATTGTATTTTCTACATATCATGAGATAACGTGACACACTGGAAAAGACAATAATGTTGCATAAAGATGAGGACAGTAAGAAAAGAGGAAGACCACAGAACAAACAAATTGAGCCAGTCATAGAGTGACCCACAACCCTGAGCTTGCAAGAACTGATCAGATTGTTAGTAACAGGGTCTTTTGGAGGTTTCTCATGTATAGGATCACCATAAATCAAAGCTGATTTGATGCCACATAACAGCAGTGGCAGCTGTCAATAGAACATATCAGTGGTAATTGCATTAATGTTCTTAAATCTTCACCTGTGTTACCATCCTAAAGAAATTTATGTAGCTCATTGCTGATTCTGTATGTTAGGATGCTCCCACAGAGTTGGTTTGTGTAATTTACACTACCCCCATTCTCTGTCATTTAACATCACATCTTGTTGCATTGCCTTGTAAACACTGCTACATTTCCCTACTGACTTAAAAAAACACACAAAAAACTTAGTGTCATTCATAGATAGGCAGCATGTTTCAGTTCTTTGGTTCACTTCTTTCAGTACTTTCTTATGCCATGGGCTTTGAGTGTGCCCAAGCCCTTGCCTCCCTTCTGATTTGTTTCTGTGTTCAGATGTAATTCCAGGTTTGAATCCTTCTAGTCCTGTATTTGTCCTCCAGAAGCTCAAGCCTGTTTTGCCCCATCTCAAAAAATCTCTCTCTCTCTGAGAAGAGTTTGAGGACAGCAAGCTGAAATACTGTGTTTCTGGTCAGTGTACTTTTCCTTGGCTCAGGGTACTGCCACTTCAGGCAGTCCTCTCTATGCCTTCTCTCATATAATTACCTAGGAGTTTCTTTTTACCACAATGGAGTTTTTCAAGGGGGCATATTATGTGAAGGTATAATTATTATTGAGAGCCAATGTGATGTAGTGGTTTGAACACCGATATAGAATGCTGGGGACCAGGATTCAGATATTTGTTCAGTCATGGAAATCAAGTGGGTGATTTTGTGCACATCCCTGTAGAAGTCCTACTCCAACTTGCAAAGCACTAAAATCATAGAATCATAGAGTTGGAAGAGACCACAGGGGTCATTCAGTCCAACCCCCTGCCATGCAGTAACATACATCAAAGCACTCCCAACAAATGACCATCCAGCCTCTGTTTAAAAGCTTCCAAAGAAGGAGACTCCACCACACTCCAAGGCAGAATATTCTACTGCTGGACAGCTCTGACCATCAGGAAGTTCTTCCTGAGGTTCAGGTGAAATCTCTTTTCCTGTAGTTTGAATGCATTGCTCCTTGTCCTATTTTTTGGAGCAGTGGAAACAAGCCCCTTCCCTCTTTGATATGACATCCTTTCAAATATTTAAACATGGCTGTCATGTCCCCTCTTAACCTTCTCTTCTTCAGACTAAACATACCCAGCTCCCTAAGATGTTCCTCAGAGGGCATGGCTTCCAGACTCTTCAACACTTTGGTTGCCACTACGTCACAATGGCTCCGTTAGTCAAATGCAATGACCAGCAAGACAGTGGTGCTCTTCTTACAGGGAGTTAAAAAAAATAGAAATAAACTAGACAGGAAGGAGCTTTTGGAGGAAGGATATAAGGGAATCTGAAATGGTAAAACCCACAGCATTGTTGGAAAAAGAAGCAAAATCATAAGAGAAGCAAGCTGATTAATCACATTTAGAGCTCACATCACAAATGATCCCATGACCAGACATCTACCTAACAAATGAAATGTGCCACTCTTATGAATCACACTAGTTATGCTGCACATGGGAGCTATTTTGTTTTTTAAAAACTAGTTTCAAAAAAGAAGCAAAACAAGCTGGGAAAAATGAGAAAATGAGCCGAGGAAAGCTGCACTTAGCAAAATGTAATATAGATGGCACAAAGAAAAGTGATCACAAATGCACAAGTACAGTGATCATAATGGTTAAATTATTAACACACATAATGCAAACAAACAAACAAAAAAGGAAGAGAAAGAAGAGGATGAAAAATCCCCTTTCCTCCTTCTTCTATAATATTGTAGCCACAATTAGTTTCCTTTAATGAACTGCTTCATTAGCTATTCTTAGCGGTAATCAAATACAAACTTCTGAAAGTGACTCTTTAAATCCCATTGTGTTGCATGATGGACAACCAGTAATGCCACAATCACATGGCACTGTTAGAAAAGGATTATTATGAATCTTCTCTGTGCCCATAGTAATACCTTCCACATATGCTTTAGCTTCATCCCAAAATGATCCCAAACACATTTCTATCAGCACCCACTATAATGATATGGTGCTGGCAGGTTGGGGGAGGGGGTAATTTTTGGCTTGTTAGGCTAGTTTAAGTTCTGTTCCTGAAAACAGCATCTGTTGTGTCTTGTAAGGTAGAAAGGTCTATATCATTTTACAATGACTATTTCTTCCCCCATTCCGAAATGTGGAAATTGCCATAGGGACAAAAGCTGCTTGAAGTGGTTGGTAAGAAAAGCCTATATCCCTGTTATAAATCTCTAAGTCAAGTCTGAAATAAAAGTCATACAGCAAACCAGAAAATGAATTTTATCTTAAATTGAAATAGGGATCAGCTGCTCTAGCTTGGGATTTGGGAATGATTAAGTGTAAGATTCAGTTAAGAAGTTTCACCTCTCAAGAAAATATAAAGCAAACATGCCTATTCCTGACCTACATAGCCCTTTGGTGTGTTCAGCATAGTAAAAAGACTAGATGGATCATGAACTAATACCAGAATCCTGAAAGCTTTGAGTTATGCAATGGAATCAGCAAGAGGGGTAGAATAACAGAACAATATATTTGTTTTGATGAACAGCTTGGGTCTTCAGTATATTTTAATTTTTATTTTGTCAGTATGAAAGTACATGGCATAAACATACACTGAAAGGGTTTCTTTTTCTATGTGTTATCACATACTTTTTGAAAAGTGATAAAACTATGTTAAGGAATAGAAAATGTTATTTAGGATTCCCCCTCCCCCACCCCTGGGATGTAGATATAGAAAGAGAAAAAAGCGTAGGGGAGCTTTGACCCTTCAGAGAAGAATTCTGCCTCCCAAATGAAATTTTCTTTCAGTATTCAAATTTCTAGCATTGCATAGATTGACACACTGAAAATCATTCACATATATCTATTCTTTTTTTGTTGTTGTTCATATTCCCTTGACTTCCCCTTTTGTTTGGATGCCTAAACTGTATTTCCAAATGCTCACCTGAGGTTTTAAATTACTGCAATGCAAGAAATGTGGGAACTGAAGAAAGATTTCAAGGGGTGTAGAATTCTTATTTGGGGCAGCAAAATTATGCCCCCCACCTCCAAGTAGCTACACACCTGATTTAATTCCTCTTGTGTTACCCCACTGGCACACCCTACCCCAGGAACTACAATTTTGATATCAAATATGCTCACCATGCCAGGGAGGTTGCCCGGATGGACACATAGGTAAAACAGTCAAACAACTGAGAACTAGGTCAGGCCAGGAAAATCACCAGTCACGTAGCCCAAGGAGACCTCAAGCTGTGCAAACTCACAAAAACAAAGGGTCCTCAGCCAAAGAGCAGCCAACTTGAGGGAATTAGTGTGTTTTCCTCAGGTTGAACAACTTTGACTCCAGAAAAATCCTACAAAGTGAGGCCCATCTACATAAATTTACACTACAACCATTGCAACCGAAGATCCTGAAACATTGGCAACACATCATAAATCCATCATGCAAACCAAGTTGCCTTTGATGAACAATCTTTCCTTTGCTATGTCTATTGTCTTCCCTGGGAGTGGATTTGCCCTCGAGGTACGTTCTGCCCTACAAGTAGTCCTAGTTTGTATGAATTTCTCTGGAGAATTCCTTGCCACACTAGCAGACTGCCAGTCTGTTAGTTGAGTAATCCCCTCAGCCGTTTCGTTGCTGAATTCCATTTTGCTTGCTGTTTCCCGGACCAAGGACTTCAGGATAGGTGCAGTATCAACCCTCTACAATTCCTTGCTATATCCTCTATTCATTTTTCACCTCTTTTCTTTTGCAATAGGCCTTGCGTGCATGTGTGAGTGATTGTGCTGGTGCGTGTGAACATTTTCATTTAATAAAAACCATAAATTTGAACAGTTAGCCTGATTCTCTGTGATCCAACTCCGTACAGCTGGGCTCGAGATCCTTAATTACCCTGCCGTCTTTGCATTGCTACAGCAGTGTTCAGAGCTAATCTTCCCACAAGTGATAATTTTGACAGGTGTTGGGAATTCCCTAAGGGGACCCCCAGCAAGCAGGGTAACACTTGTTTCTTGTATCACCTAGGCACTTTAATACCAGTAGCTTCTTCTTAGAGATACAACATATTCCTGTATATTGCCAGAGGGCTAGATTTTAATATGCAAAAGGGCAGGTAGCTCAGTGATTAGAAGGACCATAGAAAGACAGCCTTAGCTTCTGTGATGTACAAAAATTGCATTTATGCTTCACTATTTTCTAAGGATGGGACAAATCCAGAATTTTCCAAATTGGAATCTGGATCGAAATCCCTGGAAGGCTCTGGGAATCCACAAATCTCAAATCTTTTGAATCCTTTTTTTAAAAAAGAGTTTAAAAAGCAAGGAAAAGAAAGCACCTCTACTGAAAAGTGTTTTTGAAGCCGAATTTGACATCATTGTTTAATGAAAAACAAATTAAATATTAGTTTTCACTTTCAGGAAAACTTTCAAGATCCCAGCAAGGATCCTGCTGGCAGTGGGCAGGAGAAGAGCGGGGAGTGTGAGATCACCCTCCCCACACCCTTCTCTCGCCTGCCCTGGAGAGGATCGCACTGGGGGCAGGCAGGAAAAGAACAGGGAGCACAAGATCATGCTTCTCACAACTTTCTCCTGTCCGCCCTGGGCAGGATCTCTCTGGCAGCGGGCAGGAGAAGAGTGAGGAGTGTGTGATCTGTATTTTTTGGTTGGTGGATTCAAAAGATTTGGTTTGCCTATTTTGATGTGGGGATTCGGATCCACAAATCTCGAATCCTTGCTGAGGATTTGAGGATCTGAAAATTCAGTTGACCCATCCATACTATTTTCTGACACACACACACACACACTATAAATTATGTGTTACCTCATGTCCTCAAATGTTTCCATTTACAGAAATCAGGAAATCAAAATAATGCAAATACTGATTGCAGACTCACCCAAACTACTACCAATATTTTTTCCAGGCAGTTTGGCCTTTGATTTTTTTAAGAAGAACAAATATGTATGTGTGTGTGTGTGTATAATGTAAAATTTTATTTTATCAAGCACAAACACACCATACAATAAAAAACAAAATGGGAAAAAGTAACAGTACCTACAATACCTAAGACAAAAACTGTCAATACTAACAATACTAAAAAATACCCCAATACTTAATTCAACATAATGCACCATAACCTAACTACATATAACTAAAAAAAAAATGGTTCCTGCCCCATTGCAAGCAGCCCATAGTAAGAGTTACACCTAAGTATAAAATCATTCATTTTATACCCTGACTATATACTTGTTATTAATCATTATAATTTACCATTATAATATTTGCTCACTTATTTCCATACTTTTCCACTTACTTATTATCTAATTAATTTTTTCCAGTAAATTTACTATTAACCTATTCTATATTTTCTATATATTCCACTGATATGTTAATATAATATTATGTTATCATCTAATAAAAAAATCATTCAACAAAATAATAGCATAACTAATCAATAGCCAAAGAATAATAAGAAACATCAAGAATTAATAATAAACATCAAAATACACAATAAAAGATAACCTTTTAGAGCAATATAAAATACATTTTTAAATTCTATTTGTACATTTCTCATGTCGTAATATAAATTTGTTTAAATTCCTTTCAAAGAATTCCTGAATCTTTTTCTTTAAATTGAGAAACACATCCTCCTTCAAAAGTAAAGACTCATTTAATCTCCATCTGAATCTTTACTTGATCTTTTAAGCCTCACCATCACAGGATTATGATCTGAAAAACTCGTAGGCGGTATCTCAACTTTATATATATTATCCGTCCAAGTTTTAGAGATCTATATCATATCAATCCTAGAATAAGATTTATGCCTATCAGAAAAAAGTAAAATCCTTACCATTTGGATGTTTCATCCCCCAAATATCCACAGTTTGCAAATTATCCATCAATTCAAAAAATTCCTTAGGTAATCAAACTTGTGTTTTTTCATATCTCTTGGGGAAAGTCTATCAACCTGTGGAGACACCACCCCATTCCAATCTCTAATCAGACACTAGTTCTCATAAGACATTTCTGATAACATCACATTTAACTTCTGAATTACCATTCCTTTCTGCAGCACAGGTACATAAATCCCCACCACCAATATTTTATCCCATTTACATTAATTTCCACCCCAACAAATCTTCATTTTTCATCTACAAAAATCAATTTTGGAGATAATTCAGGTCTTATATACAAAACTACCCCTTTTTCTTTGAATGTCCAGCTGAGACAAATTCTTCACCTAATCTTTTTTTGTATTAGAAGTTTTTATCTCTGTTCCAAATATGAGCCTCTTGCAAATAAATAATATCCAAATCCAATTTCTTTAGATAATGAAATATTGTCTTCTTTTTCTCAGGAGTATTAACCCCATTTATATTCAAAGTAAAAAATTGTAACCCATACAAAAAAAGAAAGCATAAGAATTTGATAAAATACATGATAACAGCAGCAAGAATTACATATGCAAAATATTGGAAGAATAGATACTGAAACTAAGTGAATTGATTAATAAACTTATAGAACTGGAAGAGATAAATAAGTTTACTACTTTATTGAAAGGGAAAGAAATAGACTTATATTTAAAAACTTGGAAACCTTTCACAGATCATGTAAGGAGTAAAAATGGAGACTTAGCAATTATAGGATTCGATATGCAAAATAGGATAAGTTTAGTGTGGGTAGAGAACAGAATAGAATGGAGGGTATATCGAAAGAGATAATGGAATAGAATTAACTTTGGAATTTATAGCAGAAGAAGAACAGGAAGTCATTTTAATATATCTGTATTAGTATTTACGTAGTCTGTATCTGTATTTCTGGATTGGCATAATAGGTGGGTGGGTGGTTTAGCAATATTTCTTTTTCCTTATGTCTTTGTAACCTCTTCATCTGTTTGGTGATGTTTATTATTGTTTGTATTATATATTGACTGTATGTATTTTGTTGTTACTTTGTGTATATATTCTTTTTGTTCTTCAATTTTTCTGTGATTTTGTTTTACTGTCTGTTGGTTTTTAAATTACTAAATTACTAAATATAAAATTGTAACTAAGCTTTACATGAGGAAAAGTCTAGCTTAGTCCTTACAACTGTCATAGATGAGTCCTTCTCTTCTTTGACTTGAGCAGGCAAAGTGGCTGCTCCCTTATCCACAGAATCATCTGCTTCTTGTTGTTCTGTGTCTTTTTCAAAGTCCTCTTTACATCTTCTAAGTCTTTCACCTAGTTGAATTCAGTCTATATCTTTCATTATTATAAGTGAAAATCATTCCTTCCTGTCTATCCCGAATGAAAGGGATGTTCTTTCTTCTAAGTTTGCCCACCAAAAATTTATAATTTTTCCTTTTCCTCAGGATTCATACTGCAATTTCTTTCAAAAGGACAAGCAAATTATCCTGAATTTTCCATGATGTCCTGGTGAAGCTCCAAAATTTGATCTCTAAACTTTCTGGATGAAAATTGAATGATTACATCTCTTGATACTTTCATCCTTCTTGAGTATGCCAAATTGATATATAGCAATTATTTTATGTTCAATATGATCTTCATCTTCCCCCATATATGCCAATAAATTTTCAACTATCCCTGAGTGTAAATTCTCCGCATTCTGTTCTGAAAGATTCATATATAATTTTCCTTCTCTTTTTGTTCAAAAAGTACCATTCTATCCAATTGTTTCTCTAGGTTTTGTCTCTAACTGATTAGTATTAACTTCCAGATCTCTAGTCTTTTCTTGTAAAGTTATAATTGCTTTCTTGTTCTTGTTTTCTTGGAGTTCAGCAGCAGTTTTTTCCATAATCTGTTGGATTTTTATAATTTTACCTGTCTCTTGTGTTTTCAAGTCATTCATTTTATTTTTCATCTTGGCCATCTTATTTTCAGAGGACACGTTAAATTGCCTAAATTCTGCCACAAATCTAGCAAAATAATCAAGTACCTTGCCTTCTTCATCTGAGTCTTTTCTGGTTTGCCTGTTCTGCTTTGTTATAGAAGCCATCATTATTTTGTAAAGAGAAGAAAAAATTAAACTGTATAGCCAGATTCTATCTTCTTGCAATAAGAATATTACAAACTCACCAATTAGTCACTGTATTCCTTATTCCTCTTTAGTTCTGCCAAAGAAGCTTGTGTTCCAAAACACAGATAAAAACACTATTCCACTCAAAACATTCTCAGGAGCACGAAGCTGGCATATTGCTAGTCAATGTAGAAATTAACAAGAACTCCATTAAAAATGAATTTTTGTCTAACTGATCTTACAAACATATAGCAATGCAGGTTTTTTAAATTATACTGTATATATAGTCCTTGTAGCAAAATTATTGATCCAAATAGAAAAAATAGAGAATATGAAAATCCAATTAAGTATAGCAAGTCTTCTCAAAGTCCAAAATCCAAATTATAGTCCCCAAGTATAGAAGCAATAACAACAAAAGGAAAGTTTTTCTCAATTAAATCTTAACTAAAAAATTAGGCAGAGGAAAGGAAAGGCTGACATATTTAATTTGTCTTAAACTTGTTTTAAACTTGTCTTTGCCTTAGTGATCTAAAAAAAAGTTACTGTCTCTTTAAATTTCTCCATCTCATGAGCAGGCAATTGAACATTAGGGAAACAGTTACAGCTGCAGCAAACAGGGGCTCCTTACCTTTAACCATCAAAACTGATGTGATCAAAGCTTAATTTTACTGCGTGAGGTCCAGAAAAGGCTAATGTTATGTCCGTATAAATGGTTATCTACCACTCACACCCTGGCTCCTCTGAAGCATGAAATTTCTTCCCCAGCCTTGGGATATCCCACAATGGCTGCTCTGTTCCTGAGTGGATGGCTTGCAGGGCCCAATTCAGCTGATCCGAAGATCCTTCAGACCCTCTATATATCAGAGAATCCACCACCTGACAGAAGCAGCCTGTCAAGCACCATGCCTTGGGGTTTATGATCTAGTGCACGGTTGCTAGATTGCATCCTCCATTAACCTGATTGGAATCTGGAATCAGAAGAACAAACTTCTTAAGCTCCAGTAATCATCATCACCACCATCATTTACATTCTATTCCTGTCCTGGTCTGGGATTCCAGTAAAACAACCAAAGCTAAAAATTTACCTCATATTAAAATATAATTTAATTACCAATAAAATTTAAACAAATTGGAAACATTGGCAGGTATGCAATATTGCAGTTATGATTTCATGCCTAGAATTATGGATTTATAACTGATCTATGCTAGCCCAGGTCATCTTAAGAGCCAGCAGCCAGATTAGATGAAGAAGGTCCATCCAGCTTCTGACTGAGATACAAGGAGAATAATATTTTCAGCCCCCTCCTGCCAGCAAGCAAGCAAGCAAGCAAGCCTGTGACACTCAGAAGCAGGACAAGTCCTTGTAGCAGTCTCACTTGCTGGCAACATCTTCTTTGCATCCCAACTGGAAGCTGAACAGATCTCTTTTGGCTGATCCAATGGCTGACTCTTAAGGTGGTCTGGTACACAATACACATCAGCATGTGATATGCATTAGTGCATGATGCATGCTGCTGCTGCTGTGCATTGAAACTAAATGTGCATGAGGACCAATGTGGATTAGTGTCCACCGCACATTGGGCACTTTGTGGGCTCTGCTACGTAGTAATGTAACAGCAGGCCTCTCATGAAGCTGCCCCATTCTAATTCCCACATACGCAAGTGCCTTTATGAGGACCTAAGGCCAAAAATGTTAATAATATAGGAAGCTACAGTCTTTCAGCTAACCTGGGCCTGAACCATATAAATCATATAACCTTATATAAAAAGCCCTGTGCTTTTTAGATCATAATCAACATTTTGAATTGTGCCCAGAAAACAGACCATCAGCCAACTGAAACATTGAAACAAAGGAATTGCCTGGTGCCATTACCAGTTAATAATCTGGCCACAGCACTTTGAAACAGCTGGAGTTTTCAAACACTTCAAAAGCATGTTACTGCAATCCAAACGGGATGTATCTAATATGTGTGTCACTGTGGTCGGATCCCACATTTCTAGGAATGGGTGAAGCTGGCACTCAAATCTTAACTGTTTAAGAATGCCTGACCACTGCTGAAACTGCTTCTAGGCTCAGAGCTGAGCCCAGGAGTGTACTTAAGCTGTGAACCAGTATGTTTAACGGAAGTGTAGCTCTATCCAGAACAGGCTCAATTGCTATTCCTTGATCTACCTTTTGACTGACCAGAAGCACCTCTGTCTGGTCTGAATTAAGTTTCAATTTCTTCATCTTGCTCTAGTCCATTACTATTGAGAGTTACCATTTTGGAATTAAGATAGCTGCCTTGTGCAGTGTTCCCACTCTGAGTTTTCTGTCATAGAATCATAGAGATGGAAGAGACCACAGGGGCCATCCAGTCCAGCCCCCTGCCATGCAGGAACACACATCAAAGCATTCCCAACAGATGGCCATCCAGCCTCTGCTTAAAAACCTCCAAAGAAGGAGACTCTACCACACTCCGAGGCAGCATATTCCACTGCTGGACAGCTCTGACCATCAGGAAGTTCTTCCTGAGGTTCAGGTGGAATCTCCTTTCCTGCAGCTTAAATCTTTTGCTGCTTGTCCTAGTCTTCTTGACATGACATTCCTTCAAATATTTAAACATGGCTATCATGTCCGCTCTTAACCATCTCTTCTGCAGACTAAACATACCCAGTTCCCTAAGCCGTTCCTCATAGGGCATGGCTTCCAGACCCTTTGCCATTTTGGTCGCCCTTCTATGCTTGTCAATGTTGCTCTAGTCACCATCACCTGTTTCATTGGTGCCAGCGCCCTTGCTTGTGTTCTCTCTGTGAAAGGGGATGCTCAGAAGCAAAAGTGTCCGCCACCTTGGCTGTTTCCACATTCCAGAGGTCCAACAGGACTTCAGAAGAATTATTTGCTGAAGCAACAGGAAACTCCCCAAGAAGAATCCATCTCTATCCATAAGGCTTCTGGCGAGGATCACCTTACTTGGTTCCTCACTTCTGTTGAGGTTTTGAGCTCCAACAAGTCTAAAGCACACCAGGTAATGCTCTGTCCATGCCAATGGAACTATAGACAGTTCCTCCACTTCCTATCACCACCACTACACCCGGGAGAGAAAACAAGGTCCAGCATGTGCTTAGACATATGAGCAGCACCAGATACCCCTTGGAACAGACTTGTGGTTTTCATGACAGACATGAATCTATGACCACTCCTGACAAGGCAGTCTAAGCTTGGATGTTGAAGTCCCGCAGCATCACAAGCTGAGGAGACTCCAACGCCAATCCAGAGACCATTCCGGCTAGGTCAGAAATGGATATCGTTGAGAAGTGGATTGGGCAATACACTCAGAGAATCTATGATCTGTTTAAGCCACCCACTTTCAGGTACACACACTTGAACATAGAAAATTGTGAGATAGGGAAGCTTGTCAGGGGGATGGAATCCCAATAGACCACTGCAACTCTACCTTCCCACTCCTCTCTAGGTCTCACCTGCTACTGTACAGTGAACCTCAGTGGAGAAGTCTGAGAGAGGCTAACCCCATGCTCCCAGCATCATTAAGCCAGCTCTGTGTGACAGAATAAAAGATAGCATGTTTATCCAGTATCAATTTGTGAACAGCAGTTGTTTTCCTATTCACTGACCTGGCATTCATCATCAGTATCTCCAGTCTGGGGGAAATTAAGCTAAAACAACAGTGTAGACTTCCACGTAGGCCAATAGCCAACATTATATTTTGGTAGCCACTACCAACAGAACTGGTGTTTTCATCCTCTTTCTGTCCTATTGCAGCCATCTCGTGGCCTAAAAATCTACACAGGGGGCTGCAGGAGGTAGGGAGACTGCCAACAATATTGGATCAAAAAGTACTGGAGGACTGGATCCAAAATCTTTCTGTTCTCTTCAGTTTAGCCTCATTAGTTAACATACCAAATCTGATTATTGTAGTCAAGAATGCTGAATTATTTAGCCTAATGTACAAACACTTAAATTATACTATAGATGTACAAACTATATGATGCAAATCTTGGTTGGACCAAGAACTGGTGGCATTTTCTACCTTTGTCTTTATTTATATAAACAGTCTTGGCACCAATCCATCAATCCCACAGCAACCCATCCTTAATTTTAAGACCTACAGAGCATATTGAGATACTCAACCATCTTCTGTTACATTGGAGTAAATGCTCCATGAAAATCTAACTATGCACAGGAAGCTAGAGGCAAGAATATGAAGCAGGAATTAGCATAGGTAGTTCTAATTTATAAAAAGGATCAGAACAGGAACTGGTCCAATAAGACAGATCCCTCCCCAAATCTACACTTCCAGTTTTCATAAAACCATCTGCTATTTGCCTTCTAAAGTTCCAACATAATTTGAGATAGCATGTGAGGGTCAGGGAAATTACAAAGTTGAGGGTAAACAGTGATTATGGAGGATAAGTGCCCAGACATGACCAGAGTGTCAAATTGCAAAGCTGGAGAGAAGATTCTCTGTTCTAATTTATTCTGTCTTGGCAGAATCAGCCATATTATAAAATACATGGTTCTATCTTATCATTTATAAAGTACAGATGGCATTGCTGAATTTTTAACTAAGCTAAGAAACATGTTTCTCTTCTCTTTTAACAAATGCTTCATAAGATTACAGTGTTCTACTCTGGGCAACATCTCACTGAAATGAAGGAGCTGAATGGCAGGAAAATCCTTCCCTTTCCCCTTCCCTTTCCCTTTTCCTGACAAGGTGCTCCTCTTGCTGTTGCCATGAACTGGGTGCATTTGTTTTATTAGGTAAAATCTCCTTTACTATCCTTCTGTGGCTTGTGGGTGGGTCAAACATGATCTTTTAGCTCCATAACAAGTTTACACAAACCAGAAGATGGCAGTCGGTTCTGGCTGCCCTGGTGTGTCTTTGTGCTTAGATTGGCAGCTCCGTCAGACATTACTTTAATTTGTCACAGGCTTGCATATGAAAAGGCCCCTCTCTTGTGGGTTATTCACCTTTATCTGACCTTTTGCTAATGCAGAAACAGTGACCTGCTATGACATGCTGCTAAAACAAAGAGAAAATGAAAACAGCCTAATTTAGTCCTCTGTGGCTTTCCTGCTGATGTATGGTACCTATCACACAGGGGCTAGTGCCATCTCTAATAAGGGTGAGTAATGCAACTTTTACTGCTGTCAGAGCAATTGCGCTGACCTGGGCTTCGAATACTAATAATGAAAGGATTTGTTGAACAGATCAGAACAGTTGTAGTGCTCCAGTGCAGAGTAGTGTCACAAACTCAAAATAACATGAGGATGAAAAAGAAACAGAAAAGAGAGGAGAGAAAAGAAACGTAGGCACTGACATTTTTAGAGGGAAGAATGGCCCAGTTCTAGATGGAATACTATGGAACTATTGCATTCAATTTGGTAGCATAAAAACTACAGCAATTTTGAGCAAACTAGGTGATATGAGAATTAAATATTTATATTTCATGTGTCTTGATTTTTTTTTAAAATAGAAAGCACTGTGTGGGAGGGACTGTGGTGCATGAGAAAGGGCTAACTGCCTTTCCTGCTGCGTTCTGTCCCTGATGAAATTTAATCCTGAATTTTCTATTCTGTCTTGACGCAAATCGCTTCTGAGAAATTGATATTTTTTCATCACGATTGTGACATTGAAGGAAAGATTAATCCCCTTTTCTACTGTCACTGCCCTGATTGCTGTCAATCACATACCCATACGTGTTATTTTTAAAAACAAAAACAAATACACATTACATGCAACAATGCATTTTTTGTATTATCTACTTTGATTTTTTGTCATCCAAACAAATAGTAGGAAAAAGAATGATGGCCAAATCAGAGCCAAGACCATTACAGAAGAAAAAGAAAAGAAGTGCATGGTATTACTTATTGTCCATTACAGCAATTCAGTCATTATCATTAACCTTGTAACTCATTTGTACTAATTTGGTATTTGTAACTTTTTGCACTGCAAATGAAAGGAAAGGCTTTCTGGAATTCAATGGAACTGCATACACCTCTCCAAAATAATCTCTGCTTCTTCCTTCTATAAAGCAAGATCCAAGCTGTGTGGGATATGCACGGTTTCTTACGAGGCTAATAGTACCCCAGGAAGTCTCCTGGAAGCACTAATGGTGAAATTTATGGGAGTGTTCTAGGCACATTACTTCCATACTCTGTGACAAATTTGGTAATGCTGTCAAAATCATGACTCTGACACATCATTTTCGCAAACAATACAACCTATCTGTCATAGTACTGGGGTACTAGCTTAGCGCTCTCTCTCTCTCTCTCTCTCTCTCTCATCACTTAGTTTGCCTCTGACTTTCATACCTCCATTCTCAACCTACCTCCCAAATAAAATTTTCCTTCAGTCCTCAAATTCCTAGCATTGCAGAGAGTGAGACAATTAAAATCTTACACACTTAGAAAGCTTGCATTTGCTGTCTTTGCTGTCTTTTGGTAACTATATCTGCCTATTTATTTATTTATTTATTTATTTGAATACCTAGACTGTATTTCTAAATACTAAACTGAAATTTTAAGTTAATGCAATGTCAGAAATTTGAGAACAAAATTTCACAGGCGTGGATAGAATTCTCATCATCATGCAATGCCTTCATTTTGCTTCCCTTTGTAGCTATACTTGTGCATGGACTGCTAAACACAGACATGGATTCATATTTTCACATGAGGAAATAATCATCTCTCTTTTTAAACCACTTGACAAGTTTGTTGTTGTGACACAATGGAGATAAAACCCATGGTGACATGGATGGCCCTTTTCGCACGGGCTTTCCCGGGCGAAATAGCCCCGTGAGCCGTGCGGGAGTGGGAACGTCGCTCCGCACGACGCACTCCCACTTCCGGCGCTCTCACGGGGCTGCAGCGGCGCGAGCGCGGGGTTTTTGATTTTCGCTTTCAAGCGAAAATCACCCCGCGCTCGCGCTCGCTCCCGGCGCCCACACGCACTCACCTGCAGTGCGGTGCGTCGGGGAGGCGGCCGGGTCGCGCCTCCTTCCCTCCGCCCGTGCGGAAGGAAGGGGCGGGGCGGGGAGCTAGCGCGGCGGATGCGAGAGCATCCTGCTTCGCACGGGCGGGGGGCTGCTCGCGACAGCCTCCCGCTTTGCGTGCGCGCGCGCAGGGGGGCGGGCGCGACTGCCTTCACTTCTCTCGCGCGCATGGGGGGCGGCGCAACGGGCTCCTTTCTTGTGCGTGCGCGGGGGGCGACGCGACTCCCGCTTCTCGCGCGCGCGGGGGGCGCGAGAGCGGGAGTCGCGTCGCCCCCCGCGCGCACGCACGAGAAAGGAGCCCACGCCGCCGCCTCTCCGCGCCACTGTCTGTCGCTCCTGGCGCGCGCGGGGGGGGCGAGCGCGACTGTCTGTCGCTTCTCGCGCGAGCGGGGGGTGCGGAAGGGACAGGCTCCTTTCTTGCGCGCGCGGGGGGGATGGACGCGTGAGCCGCCGCCGCCGCCTCCGGGAGGCTGCCGCTTCCCCGCTGGTTCCTTGGCGTGCGGAACGAAGGAGGGGGGAAGCGACAGCCTCCCGGAGAAGGCTTCTTGCGCGAGCCGCCCTCCCCCGCTCGCGCAAGAAGCCTAAATGCGAAAAGGGCTGATGTCGCCCCACACATCCAACTCCTTGGAATGGAAAATACAAGAAGACAAGTGAGTATTTCCCCTAAAAAGAAGCAAGTCATTGTAGGTAAATGAAAGGAAGGAAGGAAGGAAGGAAATGAATGAATGAATGAATGAATGAATGATGATGAGAGTGTTCATTTTGCTTATAGGGTATGAATTGCAGCCAGTTTCCATGTAAGAGAAAATGGACCTAAGGCAGACTTCAATAATTTCTTTGGACCAGCTGAACAGAATTGTTCTTTGATTGCTCCCTTAATAATAATTTTCAGAAGTATTTAATTGAGAACATTGCTTTAATGAAACACTGCTGAAAGTGTTTGCTGAAAAATTGTAAATTAAACAAATGCCTATGTTTTCTGTAGCCATGAATGATTCTTTCAATTTTATTTTGCTGAACACTTGTCTATGTCATGGAGGTTCAAATGACCAATATCTTACCTGTTTTGTCTTCCAACAATTTGCCTTGCACTGAACTGAAAATATATTTTCCGTATTAAATGATCTCATGATCATGAAAAATAGCCATTAGCTCTGTTAAATGGACAACAGTTTTCAGTTTGTTCTACCATGCCTTGGTCTTGTTCTCATTACTGGCAGTGTGATTGTCATCACTGAACCTGAATTCCACCCTTAAACTATTATTTCTTTTGGCTGCTGCTAATACTACCATTCTAAAAATAACAGGAAGAGGGGAAACCACATTCACCTTTGTAATATTTTTGTTTCTCAGCCAGACACATCCAGTCCTCAGCTGGCCTGGCAAAGATAAAGAAAGTGCGCTACTCTGCCATTAATCATACAACCTTTCTATCTAGTCAACTTTTGCTTTAGAATGCTGATGGAGAGGGGGTCTCCTCAATGCTGAACATACCAGTTCAAGCCTAAATGGGAAAATGTTTGTGTCTTGCAAACCATTTCCTGGGCGTAGCTTTAATTTAGGTGACAATTCTAGATCTGTTGCAATAAAACTTTATCTTGTTACCCACATGCATGCATGTACACTTGTGCTCACATGCACACACAAACAAGATGTTTCCTTAGACCAAAATCACGTGATGCTCTGAGTCTTTGGCCCTTTCCGCACGAGGTGAGGGAATTGCTCCGTGCCATTACCTACCACTTCTTCTGGGGTCCAAAGCAACGCGGACTGTTCCTGAAGCCCTTCTGCAGAGCTCCTCCCTTGGTCCAGGGCAAATTGGAGCAGTGTAAGATCTGTAGATCCACACTGCTCCAGCTTCCAAAATGGCAGCTTCCAGCTTCCAAAATGGTGGCTTCTGGTTGGTCGTGGGTCCTGAACAACCACTGAAGCTCGCCACACCTAAAGCCTGCCCTTCACAGATCATAGGCTCACATTGGCGCGAGCCTGTGAATCTGCACAAAGGAGCAGGAATGCAATGACACATTCCAGGAAAATAAAGAGCTGTTTTTTGCGGTCTTTAGAAAACATGCTGGAGGACCACTTGG